>MJUU01013521.1:2044-29343 GCA_002080025.1 Modiolus philippinarum | reverse complement strand
TAAACACAACATTGACTGGGAAAGACCTTGCAATTGTTCTCTGAACAATTGTCCTTTTAATTATTATTATTATTCTTCTTCTTCCGTAAGGTCTCTGTACGGAAAACCTTTTGAGGTATCATTTTGAAACTTCTCGTAGTAACTAGAAGTTGGAAATTCTCTTCCGAAACCATGCTTTTTACGAAATCTATTTTTAGAAACAGAGTTATCTCCCCAACTGCGGTTTTTGTTGTTATCAGGTAAACTCAGTAACCGTAACCGATATCAAAATTCTGAATGGGGGAAAATGTTCCATTCGTCCTCAGGATGATTTATCATGCAAAAAAAAATTTTTGGGTCGCGACCCCGGTTACGCGTTTTTGACCCCTAATTTTGTCGATTTCTCAAAGTTATCGGAATTTGATAAAATTTGGTATCCAGGTTCCTTCAATAACCCTGATTACAAATCTTGGGTCAAAAAAATTTTTCGGCCGCCATTTTCAAAATGACCGCCATTTCAAATTTTGTTATCGCAATATGTCGGAAACGATAAAAAATTTCTGAAAACAATATATTGCAAAAATGTTTCTTTCATTGAGATCTACATTTTGTTCAATTGAACAAAACCTCTCCGATGAACCGTTTTTTAGTTATAGCCCTTGACGCGTTTCGGTAAATCGTTGTTTTGCGAATAACTTTTAAACGTTTACAGATAATATAGTAAACATATATGTTTAAAGTGATCAGCATGAAAAGACCTTCAATTTGAATACCAGTTTGAAGGTCATCGGTGACCTTTGACCTTGACATTTGACCTTGTTATCAGATGAACTCGGAAGCCGTAATAGATGGCTGAAAAAGTATAGTAACAAAAATGTTCATCATGTCAAGGGCTACATTTGTCTCATTTAGACCGAAGCTCTCCGATGACTCCCTGAAGAGTTATTGCCCTTGACGCATTTCAGAAATAGGTTTTTTGCGTATACTTTTAAACCTTAACAGATAGTATGGTCATGTAACATATCAAATTAAACAGCAACGAGAGACCTTCAATTTGATCCCAAGGTCAAAGGTCATCAAGGTCATTGGTCAAGGTCATAGCCAATTTTTACGTTTTTTCTTATCGTAAAATCTTTAAAATGATTAGAAATGGCTACTCTAATATATTGGAGACAATGTGCATCTCATCAAGGTGATTTTTAAACATGTGACATGACAAAACATAACACTTAACACAACATTGACTGGGAAAGACCTTGCAATTGTTCTCTGAACAATTGTCTTTTTAATTATTATTATTTTTCTTGTTCTTCCGTAAGGTCTCTGTACGGAAAACCTTTTATCGTATCATTACGAAACTTCGCGTAGTAACTTGAAGTTGGAAATACTCTTTCGAATTTAGGGTATGGACGAAATCTATTTTTAGTAACAGAGTTATCTCCCGGACTGCGGTTTTTCTTGTCAGGTAAACTCAGAAACCGTAACCGATATCAAAATTCTGAATGGGGGAAAATGTGTCATTCATCCTCAGGATGATTTATCATGCAAAAAAATTTTTTGGGGTCGCGACCCCGGTTGCGCGATTTTGACCCCTAATTTTGTCGATTTCTGAAAGTTATCGGAATTTCATGAAATTTGGTATCCAAGTTCCTTTAATGACCCTAACTACAATTCTGGGGTCAAAAAAAATTTTCGTCCGCCATTTTCAAAATGGCCGCCATTTGAAATTTTGTTATCGCGATATCTCGGAAACGATAAAAAATTTGTGAAAACATTATATTGCAAAAAGGTTCCTCTCTTTGAGATCTACATTTAATTCAAAAAAAGAAAACAGTGCGACAAACAGTTTTTGAGTTATAGCCCTTGCCGCGTTTCGGTAAATCGGTTTTTTGCGAATAACTTTTAAACGCTTACAGATAATATAGTAAACATATATGTTTAAAGTGATCAGCATGAAAAGACCTTCAATTTGAGTACCAGGTTGAAGGTCATCGGTGACCTTTGACCTTGACCTTTGACCTTTTTATCAGATGAACTCGGAAACCGTAGAAGATGGCTGAAAAAGCATATCAGCAAAAATGTTCATGATGTCAAGGGCTACATTTGTCTCATTTGAACCGAAGCTCTCCGATGACTCCCTGAAGAGTTATTGCCCTTGACACGTTTCAGAAATCGGTTTTTTGCGTATAACTTTTAAATCTTTACAGATAGTATGGTCATGTAACATATCAAATTAATCAGCATGGAGAGACCTTCAATTTGATCCCAAGGTCAAAGATCATCAAGGTCATTGGTCAAGGTCATAGCCAATTTTTACGTTTTTTTATCGTAAAATCTTTAAAACGATTAGAAATGGCTACTCTAATATATTGGAGACAATGTGCATCTCATCAAGATGATTTTAAACATGTGACATGACAAAACATAACACTTAACACGACATTGACTGGGAAAGACCTTGCAATTGTTCTCTGAACAATTGTCCTTTTAATTATTATTATTATTATTATTATTTAACTTTTTTTTTCTGCCGCCCATAGCGAAAAAGTGTCGCGACATATCAATTCGATACTTGGTACATTTAATCGACTTAGGAAGGGGACGAAGCCACTGACCCTGTGAAACCGATCTATTTTTAGTAACGGAGTTATCTCCCTGAAGACCGAAAACCTTGTTATCATGTTTGCTCATAAACCGTAACCGATATAAAAAAATGAGGTGGGGAAAATGTTTGACTCATCCTCAGGATGATTTGCAAAGCAAAAAAAATTTTTGGGGTCGCGACCCCGGTTACGCGTTTTTGACCCCTAAATATGCAAATTTCTCAAAGTTGTCGGATTTTAATGAAATTTAGTTTCCAGGTAGCATTTATGGCCCTGATTACAAAAAGGGGGTCAAAATTTTTTTTTGGCCGATGTTTTCAAAATGGCCGCCATTCGAAATTTTGTTATCGCAATATCTCGGAAACGATAAAAAATTTATCAAAACATTGGGTTGCAAAAATATTCCTCTCATTATGATCTACATTTATGGCTGGCCAAAAAATTCTTTGCCGGCCATTTTCAAAATGGCGGCTATTTCAAATTTGTATCGCGATATCTCGGAAACGATAAAAAATTGATGAAAACATTGTGTTGCAAAAATACTCCTCTTATTTAGATATACATTTATGTCTGGCCAAAAAAAAAATTTTGTCGGCCATTTTTCAAATGGCGGTTATTTGAAATTTTGTAATCGCGATATCTCGGAAACGATAAAAAAAATATGAAAACATTGTGTTGCAGAAATATTCTATTCATTAAGATCTACATTAATGGCTGGCCAAAATTTTTTTTTCATCGGCCATTTTTAAAATTGCGGTTATTTGAAAGTTTGTTATCACGATATCTAGGAAACGATGAAAAATTTATGAAAACATTGTGTTGCAAAAAAATTCCTCTCATTAAGATCTACATTTATGACTGGCCAAAATTTTCTTTCATCGGACATTTTTTAAATGACGGCTATTTGAAATTTTGTATTCGCGATATCTAGGAAAAGATAAAAAAAAATTGATGAAAACATTGTATTGCAAAATATTCCTCTCATTAAGATCTACATTTGAGGCTGGCCAAATTTTTTTTTCCATCGGCCATTTTCAAAATTGCGGTTATTTGAAAGTTTGTGATCACAATATCTAGGAAACGATAAAAAATTTATGAAAACACCGTGTTGCAAAAATATTCTTCTCATTAAGATCACCATTTATGACTGGCCAAATTTTTTTTCGTCGGCCATTTTTTAAGTGATCGCTATTTGAAATTTTGTAATCGCGATATCTAGGAAAAGATAAAAAAATTGATGGAAACATTGTATTGCAAAAATATTCCTCTCATTAAGATCTACATTTGAGGCTGGCCAAAATTTTTTTTCTGTCGGCCATTTTCAAATTTTAATCCTTTACAGATAGTATGGTCATGTAACATATCAAATTAATCAGTAAGAAGAGACCTACTATTTAAGCCGAGGTCAAATGTCACCAAGGTCACTGGTCAAGGTCATAGCCAATTTTTTCCTTTTTATTGTAAAAAATGTCATTAAAACTGTTAGAAATAGAAAATCAAATGTATTGGACACAATGTGCATCTCATCAAGACGATTTAAACATAAGAGGTAACAAAACATTGCATTGACAGGGAAAGACCTTGCAATTCTTCTCTGAACAATTGTCCTTTTAATTATTATTATTCTTCTTCCGTAAGGTGTCTGTACGGAAAACCTTTTGACGTATCATTTCAAAACTTCGCGAAGTAACTGGAAGTTGGAAATTCCCTTCCGAAACCAGGTCATGGACGAAATCTATTTTTTGTAACAGAGTTCTCTCCCCGACTGCGGTTTTTCTTGTTATCAGGTAAACTCAGAAACCGTAACCCGATATCAAAAATCTGAATGGGGGAAAATGTTACATTCATCCTCAGAATGATTTGTCATGCAAAAGATTTTTTTGGGGGTTGCGACCCCGGTCACGCGTTTTTGACCCCTAATTTTGTCGATTTCTCAAAGTTATCGGAATTTGATGAAAATTGGTACCAAGGTTGCTTTAATGACCCCGATTACAAATCTGGGGTCAAAAAAAATTTCGTCCGCATCGCGATATCTCGAAAACGATAAAAAATTTCTGAAAACATTATATTGCAAAAATGTTCCTCTCATTAAGATCTATATTTTGTTTAATTGAACAAAAACTCTCCGATGAATCGTTTTTGAGTTATAGCCCTTGACGCGTTTCGGTAAATCGGTTTTTTGCGAATAACTTTTAAACGCTTACAGATAATATAGTAAACATATATGTTTAAAGTGATCAGCATGAAAAGACCTTCAATTTGAGTACCAGGTTGAAGGTCATCGGTGACCTTTGACCTTGACTTTTGACCTTGTTATCAGATGAACTCGGAAACCGTAATAGATGGCTAAAAAAGTATATCAGCAAAAATGTTCATCAAGGACTACATTTGTCTCATTTGAACCGAAGCTCTCTAATGACTCCCTGAAGAGTTATTGCCCTTGACGCGTTTCAGAAATAGGTCTTTTGCATATAGCTTTTAAACCTTTACAGATAGTATGGTCATGTAACATATCAAATTAATCAGTAAGAAGAGACATTCAATTTGATCCCAAGGTCAAAGGTCATCAAGGTCATCGGTCAAGGTCATAGCCAAATTTTACGTTTTTTTATCGTAAAATCTTTAAAACGATTAGAAAGGGCTACTCTAATATATTAGAGACAATGTGCGTCTCATCAAGATGATTTTAAACATGTGACATGACAAAACATAACATTAAACACAACATTGACTGGGAAAGACCTTGCAATTGTTCTCTGAACAATTGTCCTTTTAATTATTATTGTTATTCTTTTTTTTTTCTGCTGCACTTCGCGAAAAAGTGTCGCGACATATCAATTCGATACTTGGTGGTATTAATCGTCTTAGTTGCCTGTCGAAGCTAGTCACCCTGTGAGACTGTTCTATTTTTAGTAACGGAGTTATCTCCCCAAAGACCGAAAACCTTGTTATCATGTTTGCAAAAAACCTTAACCGATATCAAAATTCTGATGCGGGGAAAATGTCGCAATCATCCTAAAGATCATTTGTCATGGAAAACAAATTTTTTGGTCGCGACCCCGGTTACGCGTTTTTGACCCCTAAATATGCAAATTTCTCAAAGTTATCGGATTTCGATAAAATTTGGCTTCTAGGTAGCTTTTATGATCCTGATTACAAATCTGTGGTCAAAAAATTTTTTCGCACGCCATTTTCAAAATGGCTGCCATTCGAAATTTTGTTATCGCGATATCTCGGAAACTATCAAAAATGTATGAAAACATTGTGTTGCAAAAATACTCCTCTCGTTAAGATCTACATTTATGGTTGGTCAAAAAAAAATTTTCGCCCGCCATTTTCGAAATGGCCGCCATTAGAAATTTTGTTATCGCGATATCGCGGAAACGATAAAAAAATTATGAAAACATTGTGTTGCAAAAATACTCCTCTCGTTAATATCTACATTTATGGTTAGTCATAAAAATTTTTTCGTCCGCCATTTTGAAAATGGCCGCCATTTGAAATTTTATTATCGCGATATCTCGGAAACGATAAAAAATTGATGAAAACATTGTGTTGCAAAAATACTCCTCTCATTAAGATCTTCCTTTATGGTTGATCAAAAAAAAAATTTTCGTCGGCCATTTTGAAAATGGCCGCCATTCGAAATTTTGTTATTGCGATATCTCGGAAACGATAAAAAATTAATGAAAACATTGTGTTGTAAAAATACTCCTCTCACTAAGATCTACATTGATTGTTGGTAAAAAATATTTTTTCGTCCGCCATGTTGAAAATGGCTGCCATTTGAATTTTGTTATTGCGACTTGTCGGAAACGATAAAAAAGTTATGAAAACATTGTGTTGCAAAAATACTCCTCTCATGAAGATCTTCCTTTATGGTTGGTCAAAAAAAAATTTCATCGGCCATTTTGAAAATGGCGGCCATTCGAAATTTTGTTGTTGCGTTATCTCGGAAACGATAAAAAATTTATGAAAACATTGTGTTGCAAAAATACCCCTCTCATTTAGATCTTCATTTATGGTTGGTCGAAAAAAAATTTTCGTCGGCTATTTTGAAAATGGCCACCATTCCAAATTTTATTGTTGCGATATCTCGGAAACGATAAAAAATTTATGAAAACATTGTGTTGCAATAATACTCCTCTCTTTAAGAGCTTCCTCTTAGGTTGGTCAAAAACAAATTTTCGTCCGCCATTTTGAAAATGGCCGCCATTCGAAATTTTGTTATGGCGATATCTCGGAAGCAATAAAATATTTATGAAAACATTGTGTTGCAAAAATACTCCTCTCATTAAGGTTGGTCAAAAATATTTTCGTCCGCCATTTTGAAAATGGCTGCCATTTGAATTTCGTTATCGCGATATCTCGGAAACCATTAAAGATTTATGAAAATATTATGTTGCAAAAATTTTCCTCTCATTATGATCTACATTAATTTTATGGTTCGTCAAAAACTGTTGTTTACGTTACTTTTTTTTACCAAAATAGAAAACAAAAACAAACTTTAACATGTAATCGTGGTGAAAATTGGCGAAAGAACAATTGTCTTTTTAATTAAGGTCTTTCCCACTACAGTGGAAGGACCTTATTGTATTTCTTATGATTATTATTATTCTTTTTTTTCCTCTGCCATCAATGTTGGCAAAGTGCTTTGACCTATCATAACCAAACATGGTACACTTAACAAGCATTGGCCGGGCTCGACTCAGGTTACCCTGTGAACCGATTCTATTGTTAGTAACAGAGTAATCTCCCCGAATACGGTTTATCTTGTTATCAGATCTCCTCATAAACAGTAACCGATATCAAAAATCTGAGGTGAGGAAAATGTTGGACTCATCCTCAGGATGAATTATCATGCAAAAAAATTTTTTGGGGTTGCGACCCCGGTTACACGTTTTTGACCCCTAAATATGTCGATTCCTAAAAGTTGTCGGATTTTGATGAAATTTGGTTTCCAGGTAGCTTGTATATCCTGATTACAAAAAAAAAATTTTTGCCTGCCATTTTCAAAATGGCCGCCATTCGAAATTTTGTTGTCGCGATATCTCGGAAACGATAAAAAATTTATGAAAACATTTACTTGCAAAAATACTACTCTCATGAAGATCTACATTTCTGGTTGGTCAAAAAAAAAATTTTTTTCCATCATTTTCAAAATGGCTGCCATTCGAAATTTTCTTATTGCGATATCTCGGAAACGATAAAAAATTTATGAAAACATTGTGTTGCAAAAATACTACTCTCATGATGATCTACATATTTGGTTGGTCAAAAAAAAATTTCGTCCGCCATTTTCAAAATGGCTGCCTTTCGAAATTTTGTTATTGCGATATCTTGGAAACGATAAAAAATTTATGAAAACATTCTGTAGCAAAAATACTCCTCACATAAAGATCTACAGTTTTGGTTTGTCAAAAAAAAAATTTCGTCCGCCATTTTGAAAATGGGCACCATTCGAAATTTTGTTATCGCGATATCTCGGAAACGATAAAAAATTTATGAAAAAATTGTGTTGCAAAAATATTCCTATCATTAAGATCTACATTTTTGTTAGTCAAAAAAAAAATTCCATCCGCCATTTTAAAAATGGCAGCCATTCGAAATTTTGTTATCGCGATATCTCGGACACGATAAAAAATTGATGAAAACATTGTGTTGCAAAAATACTCCTCTCATAAAGATCTACATTTTTGGTTGGTGAAAAAAAAATTTTCGTCCGCCATTTTGAAAATGGCCGCCATTCGAAATTTTGTTATCACGATATCTCGGAAACGATAAAAACTTTATGAAAACATTGTGTTGCAAAAAAAATAGTCTTAAAAGATCTCATTTTTGGTTGGTCAAAAAAAAAAAAAAAAATGTTGTCGTCATATCTCGGAAACGATAAAAAATTTATGAAAACATTGTGTTGCAAAAATACTCCTCTCATAAAGATCTACATTTCTGGTTGGTCAAAAAAAAATTTTCGTCCGCCATTTTCAAAATGGCCGCCATTCGAAATTTTGTTATCGCTATATCTCGGAAACAATAAAAAAATTTATGAAAACATTCTGTTGCAAAAATACTCCTCACATGAAGGTCTATATTTCTGGTTGGTCAAAAAAAAATTTCATCCGCCATTTTGAAAATGGCCGCCATTCGAAATTTTGTTATTGCGATATCTCGGAAACGACAAAAAATTTATGGAAACATTATATTGCAAAAATACTCCTTTCATTGAGATCTACATTTAATTCAAAGAAGAAAGCCACTGCGGTGAGCCGTTTTTGAGTTATAGCCCTTGATGCGTTTCGGTAAATCGTTTTTTGCGAATAACTTTTAAACGCTTATGGATAATATAGTAAACACATATGTTTAAAGTGATCAGCATGAAAAGGCCTTCAATTGGAGTACCAGGTTGAAGGTCATCGGTGACCTTTGACCTTCACCTTTGACCTTGTTATTAGATGAACTCGGAAACCGTAATAGATGGCTGAAAAAGTATATCAGCAAAAATGTTCATCATGTGAAGGCCTACATTTGTGTCTTTTGGACCGAAGCTCTCCGATGACTCCCTGAAGAGTTATTGCCCTTGACGCGTTTCAGAAATAGGTTTTTTACAAATAACTTTTAAACCTTTACAGATAGTATGGTCATGTAACATATCAAATTAATCAGTAAGAAGAGACCTTCAATTTGATCCCAAGGTCAAAGGTCATCAAGGTCATCGGTCAAGGTCATAGCCAATTTTTTCGTTTTTTTATCGTAAAATCTTTAAAACGATTAGAAATGGCTACTCTAATATAAAGGAGACAATACGCATCTAATCAAGATGATTTTAAACATGTGACATGACAAAACATGACACTAAACACAACATTGACTGGGAAAGACCTTGCAATTGTTCTCTGAACAATTGTCCTTTTAATTCTTTTTTTTCCTCTGCCATCAATGTTGGCAAAGTGCTTTGACCAATCATAACCAAACTTGGTACACTTAACAGGCACTGGCCTGGCTCGACTCAGGTCACCCTGTAAACCGATTCTATTTTTAGTAACAGAGTTATCTCCCCGAATACGGTTTATCTTGTTAGCAGGTAAGCTCATAAACCGTAACCGATATAAAAAAACTGAGGTGAGGAAAATGTTGGACTCATCCTCAGGATGATTTGTCATGCAAAAAAAATATTTGGGGTCGCGACCCCGGTTACGCGTTTTTGACCCCGAAATATGTCGATTTCTTAAAGTTGTCGGATTTTGATGAAATTTGGTTTCCAGGTAGCCTTTATTGTCCTGATTACAAAAATATGGTCAAAAAAAACTTTCGTCCACCATTTTCAAAATGGCGGCTATTTGAAATTTTGTTATCGCGATAACTCGCAAACGATAAAAAATTTATGAAAACATTATATGGCAAAAATGTTTCTCTCATCGAGATCTGCATTTGATTCAATTGAACAAAAACTTTGCAACGAACCGTTTTTGAGTTATAGCCCTTGACGCGTTTTCTTAAATTGGTTTTTTGCGAATAACTTTTAAACGCTTACAGATAATATAGTAAACATATATGTTTAAAGTGATCAGCATGAAAAGACCTTCAATTTGAGTACCAGGTTGAAGGTCATCGGTGACCTTTGACCTTGACCTTTGACCTTGTTAGCATACAAACTCAATAGCCGTAATAGATAGCTGAGAAATTATATCAGTAAAATGTTCATCATGTCAAGGGCTACATTTGATTCATTTGGACCAAAGCTCTCCGATGACTCCCCGAAGAGTTATTGCCCTTGACGCGTTTCGGAAAGTGTTTTTTTGTGTATAACATTTAATCCTTTACAGATAGTACGGTCATGTGACATATCAAATTTATCAGTAAGAAGAGACCTACAATTTGAGTCCAAGGTCAAAGGTGACCAAGGTCACGGGTCAAGGTCATACCCAATTTTTCGTCTTTTTACTGTAAAAACAGTCATTAAAACTATTAGAAATAGAAAATCAAATATATTGGACACAATGTGAATCTCATCAAGAAGATTTCAAACATAAGACGTAACTAGACATAACAATGACGGGGAAAGACCTTGCAATTGTTCTCTGAACAATTGACCTTTTAATTATTATTATTATTCTTTTTTTTCCTCTGCCATCAATGTTTGCAAAGTGCTTTGACCAATCATAACCAAACTTGGTACACTTAACAAGCATTGGCCGGGCTCGACTCAGGTGACCCTGTGAACCGATTCTATTTTTAGTAACAGAGTTATCTCCCCGAATATGGTTTATCTTGTTATCAGATCTCCTCATAAACCGTTACTGATATCAAAAATCTGAGGTGAGGAAAAAGTTGCATTCATCCTCAGGATGAATTATCACGAAAAAAATTTTTTTGGGGTCGCGACCCCGGTTACGCGTTTTTAACCCCTTAATATGCAAATTTCTCAATGTTATCGGATTTCCACCAAATTCGGTTTCCAGGTAGCTTTCATGGCCCTGATTACGAAAATATGGTCAAATTTTTTTTCGTCCGCCATTTTCAAAATGGCGTCGATTTGAAATATTGTTTTATCGCGATAACTCGCAAACGATAAAAAATTTATGAAAACATTATACGGCAAAAATGTTCTTGTCATTGAGATCTACATTTGATTCAATTAAAAGAAAACTCTGCGACGAACCGTTTTTGAGTTATAGCTCTTGACGCGTTTCCGTAAATTGTTTTTTGCGAATAACTTTTAAACGCTTACAGATAATATAGTAAACATATTGTTTAAAGTGATCAGCATGAAAAGACCTTCAATTTGAGTACCATGTTGTAGGTCATCGGTGACCTTTGACCTTGACCTTTGACATTGTTAGCATATAACATCAGAAACCTTAATAGATGGGTGAAAAATTATATCAGCAAAAATGTTTATTATGTCAAGGGCTACATTTGTTTCATTTGAACCGAAGCTCTCCGATGACTCCCCAAAGAGTTATTGCCCTTGACGCGTTTCTAAAATAGGCTTTTTGCGTATAACTTTTAACCTTTACAGATAGTATGGTCTTGTAACATATCAAATTAATCAGCAAGAAGCGACCTTCAATTTGATCCCAAGGTCAAAGGTCATAAAGGTCATTGATCAAGGTCCTAGCCAATTTTTTGTTTTTTTTTATCGTAAAATCTTTACAACGATTAGAAATGGCTTCTCTAATATATTTGAGACAATGTGTGTCTCATCAAGATGATTTTAAACATGTAACGTAACAAAACATAACATAAAACATAACATTGACTAGGAAAGACCTTGCTTTTTTTCTCTGAACAATTGTCCTTTTATTATTATTTTTTTTTCCGCTACCATCAATGTTGGCAAAGTGCTTTGACCAATCATAACAAAACTTGGTACACTTAACAAACATTGGCCGGGCTCGACTCAGGTCACCCTGCGAACCGATTCTATTTTTAGTAACAGAGTTATCTCCCCGAATACGGTTTATCTTGTTATCAGATCTCCTCATAAACCGTAACCGATATCAAAAATCTGAGGTGAGGACAAAGTTGCATTCATCCTCAGGATGAATTATCATGCAAATTTTTTTTTTTGGGTCACGACCCCGATTACGCGTTTTGGCTCCTAAATATGCAAATTTCTCAAAGTTATCGGATTTCCACCAAATTTGGTTTCCAGGTAGCTTTCATGGTCATTATTGCAAATTGAGGGTAAAAAAAAAATTTTTCGTCCGCCATTTTCAAAATGGCGGCTATTTGAAATTTTATTATCGCCATATCTCGGAAACGATAAAAAATTTATGAAAACATCATATTGCAAAAATGTTCCTCTGATTGAGATCTACATTTGATTCAATTAAATGAAAATTATGCGATGAACCGTTTTAGAGATATAGCCCTTGATGCGTTTCTGCAAATCGGTTTTTTGCGAATAACTTTTAAACGCTTACAGAAAATATAGTAAATATATATGTTTAAAGTGATCAGTATGAAAAGACCTTCAACTTGAGTACCAGGTTGCAGGTTGACCTTTGACCTTGTTATCAGATGAACTCGGAAACCGTAATAGATGGCTGAAAAAGTATAACAGCAAAAATGTTCATCATGTCAAGGGCTACATTTGTCTCATTTAGACCGAAGCTCTCCGATGACTCCCTAAAGAGTTATTGCCCTTGACGTGTTTCAGAAATAGGTTTTTTGCGTATAACTTTTAAACCTTTACAGATAGTATGGTCATGCAACATATTAAATTAATCAGTAGGAAGAGACCTTCAATTTGATCCAAAGGTCAAAAGTCATCAGGGTCATCGGTCAAGGTCATAGGCAATTTTTACGTTTTTTTTTACTTAAAATCTTAAAAACGATTAGAAATGGCAATTCTAATATATTGGAGACAATGTGCATCTCATCAAGATGATTTTAAACATGTGACATGACAAAACATAACACTAAACACAACATTGACTGGGAAAGACCTTGCAATTGTTCTCTGAACAATTGTCTTTTTAATTATTAAGGTCTTCCCCACTACAGTGGAAAGACCTTATTAGACCTTATTGTATTTCGTTTGATTATTATTATTAAGGTCTTTCCCACTACAGTGGAAAGACCTTATTGTATTTCGTTTGATTATTATTATTATTATTCTTCTTTTTTTTCTTCTGCCATCAATGCTGTCGAACTGCTTAGACCAATCATAACCAAACTTGGTACACTTAACAAGCACTGTCGTAGCTCGACTCAGGTCACCCTGAAACCCGATTCTATTTTTAGTAACAGAGTTATCTCCCCAAATACGGATTATCTTGTTATCGGATATACTCAGAAACCGTAACCGATATATTTTGACAATTAATATGCAAATTTCTCAAAGTTGTCGGATTTTGGTGTAATTTGGTTTCCAGTTAGCTTTCATGACCCTGATTACAAGAAGCGGGTCAAAAAATTTTTTCGTCCGCCATTTTCAAAATGGCGGCTATTCGAAATTTTGTTATCCCGATAACTCGCAAACGATAAAAAATTTATGAAAACATAATACGGCAAAAATGTTCCTCTCATTGAGATCTACATTTGATTCAATTGAACAAAAACTCTGCGACGAACCGTTTTTGAGTTACAGCCCTTGACGCGTTTCCGTAAATTGTTTTTTTTTGCGAATAACTTTAAAACGCTTACAGATAATATAGTAAACATATATGTTTAAAGTGATCAGCATGAAAAGACCTTCAATTTGAGTACCAAGTTGAAGGTCATTGGTGACTTTTGGCCTTCACCTTTGACGTTGTTAGCATATAACCTCGAAAACCTTAATAGATGTTTGAAAAATTATATCAGCAAAAATGTTCATCATGTCAAGGGCTACATTTCTTTCATTTGGATCGGAGCTCTTCGATGACTCCCTAAAGAGTTATTGGCCTTGACACCTTTCGGAAATAGGTTTTTTGCGTATAACTTTTAAACCTTTACAGATAGTATGATCATGTAACATATCAAATTAATCAGCAAGAAGCGACCTTCAATTTGATCCCAAGGTCAAAGGTCATAAAGGTCATCGGTCAAGGTCATAGCCAATTTTTTGTTCTTTTTTTTATCGTAAAATCTTTAAAACGCTTAGAAATGGCTACTCTAATATATTGGAGACAATGTGTGTCTCATCAAGATGATTTTAAACATGTAACGTAACAAAACATAACATCGACTGGGAAAAACCTTGCAATTGTTCTCTGAACAATTGTGCCTTTAATTAAGGTCTTTCACCACATGTGAAAGACCTTACTGTAATTCTTCGGATTATTATTAAGGTCTTTCACCACAGTGAAAGACCTTATTGTAATGCTTCGGATTATTTTTTTTTATTCTTTTTGTTCCGCCGCAATAGCTGTGAAAAAACTACGCGACATATCATTTCGATACTTGGTGCCATAAATCGACATCACAGTGGGATCTCAAAACTGAGTCAAGCATATTGACCTATTTTTAGTAACAGAGTTATCTGCCCCGAAACCAAAATTCTTGTTATTGCTTAAACTCGGAAACCGTAAAAGATAGCTGATTAAGAGTAATGAGTAAAATGTTCCTTGAGTCATGACGGAACTTCATTACATTTGGACCGAAACTTTGCGGTATGGTTTTTTCGAGTTATTGCCCTTTGAAAAATTTTGAGTTTCCGTAAAATTTTTTTTCTCAGAAACCGTAAGTCGTAGAGACCTGAAACCTTCACCATTGTTCATAAGTCATATATGGCCATCTCAAAATGTCAAGGTCAAAGGTCACCGGTCAAGGTCACCGATGACCTTAACCCTTGTTATCGCTTCAACTCGGAAACCGTAATAGATGGCTGAAAACATACAATGGGAAAAATGTTCATTATCATGAGACACAACTTCGTTACATTGGTCCGAAGAGATTCAACGACTCTTTATATGAGTTATTGCCCTTTGAAAGATTTTGAGTTTCTGTTAATGCTAGATAATCCCAAACGATAAGTTGTCGAGACCTGAAACCTTCACCACTGTTCGTAAGTCATATGAAGCCATCTAAAAATGTCGAGGTCAAAGGTCACCGGTCAAGGTCACCGATGACCTTAACCCTCGTTGTCGCTTCAACTCGCAAACCGTAATAGATGGCTGAAAACATATAATGAGAAAAATGTTCATTATCATGAGACGCAACTTTGTTAGATTTGGTTGGAAGAGCTTTGACGACTCTTTATATGAGTTATTGCCCTTTGAAAGATTTTGAGTTTCCGTTAATGCTTAATTCTCCCAAACGATAAGTCGTAAAGACTTAAAACCTTCACCATTGTCAATAAGTGATATATGGCCATCTAAAATTGTCAAGGTCAAAGGTCAACGGTCAAGGTCACCGATGACCTTTTGCCTTGTTATCGCTTTAACTCGGAAACTGTAAGAGATAGATGATCAAATGTATTTGAGAAAATGTTTGTCTCATTGAGGTTTACAGGGGTTCCAAAATGACTGGATCATTCATTTTGGACCTATGGCCCAAAAACCATTTTTCGAGGTCCGATTTTAGAGTTTTTTGTCTATATCTCAAAAACTATTAAAGATACTAAGAAACTATATTAAGGTAAAATGTTCAGCTCAATATGGCCGACAAAATGGGGTCAAGGTCAAAGGTCAAGGTCCTTAGCAACAACGTTACTTGCCACAACAGTCCTTAGCAACCATATGCAAAAAGATTTGTAATGTTGTATAGAGGAAATAAATGACATTGCTAACCGGAAGTGACTTTCCTGTCCTTAGCAACAAGCTGTTTTTTCGAAAAAGTCCTTAGCAACCGTTGAGCAAAAGACTATTAAAGATCAGAACTTTTGTTTACGCCACATTTTCAACTGAAATAGACAACAAAATCAAACTCAAACATGTAATCATGGTGAAAACTGGTGAAAGACCTTGGAATTGTTCTCTGAGCAATTGACTTTTTAATTATTATTATTTTGGTTTCTTTTTCTTCCGCCACCGGTGTGAAAAAACTACGCGACATATCATGTCGAATCTTTGGGTGGTGAGTCGGTATTGGCTGAGGCATGAAAGACTTAGTCAAGCATATCGATCTATTTTTAGTAATAGAGTTATCTCCCCAATTACAGTTTATCTTGTTATCGGATATTCTCAGAAACCGTAACCGATATCAAAAATCTGATGTGGGGAAAACGTCGGATTCATCCTCAGGACGATTTCTCATGCAAAAAAAAAATTGGGGATCGCGACCCCGGTTACGCGTTTGTGACCCCTAAATATGCAAATTTCTCAAAGGTATCTTATTTCCGCCAAATTTGGTTTCTAGGTAGCTTTCATGGTCCTGATTAAAAATCTGGGGTCAAAATTTTTTTTTCATCTGCCATTTTCAAAATGGCTGCCATTTGAAATTTTGTTATCGCGATATCTTGGAAACGATAAAAAATTTATGAAAACATTATATTGCAAAAAGACTCCTCTCATTGAGATATACATTTGATACATTTGAAGGAAAACTCTGCGATGAACCGCTTTTGAGTTATAGCCCTTGAGGCGTTTCGGCAAATTGGTTTTTCGGGAATTACTTTTAAACGCTTACAGATATAGTAAACATGTGTATTTAAAATGATCTGTGCGGAGAGAGCTTCAATTTGAGTACCAGGTTGAAGGTCATCCATGACCTTTGAGCGTGACCTTTGACTTTGTTATCAGACAAACTCGGAAACCGTAATAGATAGCTCATCAAATGTAATGAGAAAAATGTTCATCTTCACAAGACGCAACTTTGTTACATTTAGTCCAAAGAGATTCGACGACTCTTTATATGAGTTATTGCCCTTTGAAAGATTTTGAGTTTCCTTTAATGCTTTATACTCCCAAACGATGAGTCGTAAAGACCTGAAACCTTCACCATTGTCAATTAGTGATATATGGCCATCTAAAAATGTCAAGGTCAAAGGTCAACGTTCAAGGTCACTGATGACCTCAGGCCTTGTTATCGCTTAAACTCGTAAACCGTAAAAGACGGCTGAAAACATGTAATGAGAAAAATGTTCATTGTCATCAGACGCAACTTTGTTACATTTGGTCCGAAGAGATTTGACGACTCTTTATATGAGTTATTGCCCTTTGAAAGATTTTGAGTTTCCGTAAATGCTTAATACACCCAAACGATAAGTCGTAAAGACCTGAAACCTTCACCATTGTTAATAAAAGATATATGGCCATCTAAAAATGTCAGGTCAAAGGTCACTGGTCAAGGTCATCGATGACCTTTTGCCTTCTTATCGCTTTAACTCGTAAGCTGTAAGAGATAGATGATCAAATGTATTTGAGAAAATTTTTGTCTCATTGAGGTCTACATTTGACACTGGGTCCAAAATAATTGGACCATTCATTTTGGACCTATTGCCCAAAAACCATTTTTTGAGGTCAGATTTTAGAGTTCTTTCCTATATCTCAAAAGGTATTAAAGATACAAGGAAACTATAAAAGGTAAAATGTTCGGCTGAATATGGCCGACAAAATGGGGTCAAGGTCAAAGGTCAGGGTTCTAAGCAACGATATTTGCCATAAAAGTCCTTAGCAACCGTAAGCATAAAGTTTTGTAATGTTGTGAAGAGGAAATAAATGACATTGCGAACCGCAAGTGACTTTCCTGTCCTTAGCAACAAGCTAAAAAGTCCTTAGCAACCGTTGAGCAAAAGACTAATAAAGATAAGAACTTTTGTTTACATCACATTTTGAACTGAAATAGAAAAGAAAATCAAACTCAAACATATAATTATGGTGAAAACTGGTGAAAGACCTTGCAATTGTTCTCTGAACAATTGACTTTTTATTATTATTTTTAAGGTCTTTCACAACAGTGAAAGACCTTATTGTTATTCTTCGGATTATTATTTTTTTTATTCTTTTTGTTCCGCCGTAACAGAGGAAAAAAACTACGCGACATATCATTTCGATACTTGATGTGATAAATCGACATTGCTTCGGGACTTCAAAACAACGCAAGCATATTGATCTATTTTTAGTAACGGAGTTATCTCCCCATACACCGTTTATCTTGTTAGCAGATCTCCTCATAAACCGTAACCGATATCAAAATTCTGAATGGAGGAAAATGTTCGATTCATCCTAAGGATAATTTATCATGTAAAAAAAATGTTTTGGGTCGCGACCCCGGTTACGCGTTTTTGACCCCTAAATATGCAAATTTTTCAAAATTATTGGATTTTGATGAAATTTGGTTTCCAGGTAGCTTTGATGGTCCTGATTACAAATCCGGGGTCAAAAAATTTTTTTCTTCCGCCATTTGAAATTTTGTTATCGCGATATCTCGTAAACAATAAAAAATTTCTGAAAACATTATATTGCAAAAATACTCCTCTCATTGAGATCTACATTTGATTCAATTGTTTGAAAACTCTGTGATGAACCGTTTTTGAGTTATAGCCCTTGACGCGTTTCGGTAAATCGTTTTTTTGCGGATAACTTTTAAACACTTACAGATAATATAGTAAACATATATGTTTAAAGTGATCAGTATGAAAAGACCTTCAATTTGAGTACCACGTTGAAGGTCATCGGTGACCTTTGACCTTGACCTTTGACCTTGTTATGGATAAACTCAGAAACTATAATAGAAAGCTGAAAAACTATATCAGCAAAAATGTTTAACATGTCAAGGGCTATATTTGTTTCATTTGGACCGAAACTCTCCGGTGACCCTCTAAAGAGTTATTGCTCTTGACGCGTTTGGGAAAATGGTAATTTACATATAACTTTTAAACCGTTACAGATAGTATAGTCAAGTTACACATCAAATTAATCAGTAGGAAGAGACCTTCAATTTGAGCACAAGGTCAAAGGTCATCAAGGTCAGAGGTCAAGGTCATAGCCAATTTTTAGAGTTTTTTTTTCATTAAAATCTTTGCAACAGTTAAAATAGGTGATCAAATGTAAGGGAGAAAAGGAAATAAATGCAATTACCAACCGGTAGTGACTTTCATGAAATCATGGTGAAAACTGGTGAAAGACCTTGCAATTGTTCTCTGAACAATTGACCTTTTAATTATTATTATTTTTCTTCCGTAAGGTCTCTGTACGGAAAACCTTTTGACGTATCTTTTCGAAACTTCGCGAAGTAACTGGAAGTTGGAAATTCTCTTTCGAAACCAGGTCCTGGACGAAATCTATTTTTAGTAACAGAGTTATCTCCCCGCCCCCTGTTTTTCTTGTTATCAGGTAAACTCAGAAACCGTAACCGATATCAAAATTCTGAATGGGGGAAAATGTTTCATTCATCTTCAGAATGATTTGTCATGCAAAAAAATGTTTTGGGGTCGCAACCCCGTTAACGCCTTTTTGACCCCTAATTTTGTCGATTTCTCAAACTTATCGGAATTTGATGAAATTTAGTATCCAGGTTGGATTAATCACCCTGATGACAAATCTGGGGTCAAAAAAATTTTTCGTCCGCCATTTTCAAAATGGCCGCCATTTGAAATTTTTTTTATCGCGATATCTCGGAAACGATAAAAAATTTGTGAGAACATTATATGGCAAAAATGTTCCTCTTATTGAGATCTACATTTGATTCAATTGAACAAAAACTCTGCGATAAACCGTTTTTGAGTGATAGCCCTTGACGCGTTTCGGAAAATCCGTCTTTTGCGAATAACTTTTAAACGCTTACAGATAATAAAAAAAACATATATGTTTAAAGTGATCAGTATGAAAAGACCTTCAATTTGAGTACCAGGTTAAAGGTCATCGGTGACCTTTGACCTTGACCTTTGACCTTGTTATCAGATGAACTCGGAAACCGTAATAGATTTCTGAAAAAGTATATCAGCAAAAATGTTCATTATGTCAGGGGCTACATTTGTTTCATTTGGACCGAAGCTCTTGAATGACTCCCTGAAGAGTTATTGCCCTTGACGCATTTCAGAAATAGATTTTTTTGCATATAACTTTTAAACCTTTACAGATAGTGTGGTCATGTAACATATCAAATTAATCAGTAAGAGGAGACCTTCAATTTGATCTTAAGGTCAAATGTCATCAAGGTCATTGGTCAAGGTCATAGCCAAATTTTATGGGTTTTTTTATCGTAAAATCTTTGAAACGATTAGAAATGGCTACTTTAATATATTGGAGACAAGGTGCGTCTCATCAAGATGATTTTAAACATGTCACATGACAAAATATAACATTAAACACAACATTCACTTGGAAAGACCTTGCAATTGTTCTCTGAACAATTGTCCTATTAATTAAGGTCTTTCACGACTCGGTCGTAAAGACCTTATTGTAATTCTTATGATTCTTATTATTATTTTTTTTCCGCCGGCCGATGCCTAAAAATGACGCGACATATCATTTCGATATTTGGTGTGACAATCCGGTCTTGCATCGACTCGACAAAAAACACCCCGTTGATATGACCTATTTTTAGTAACGGAGTTATCTCCCCAATCACGGTTTATCTTGTGAGCAGATAAACTCATAAACCGTAACCGATATAAAAATTCTGAATCGGGGAAAATGTTCAATTCATCCTAAGGATGATTTATCATGCAAAAAATTTTTTTTCGGTCGCGACCCCGGTTACGCGTTTTTGACCCTTAAATATGCAAATTTCTCAAAGTTATCGGATTTGCATGACATTTGGTTTCCAGGTAGCTTTAATGACCCTGATTACAAATCTGGGGTCAAAAAAAAATTTTATCCACCATTTTCAAAATGGCTGCCATTCGAAATTTTGTTATCGCGATATCTCGGAAACGATAAAAAAATTATGAAAACATTGTGTTGCGAAAATACTCCACTCATTAAGATCTACATCTCTGGATGTTCAAAAAAAAATTTTGTCCGCCATTTTCAAAATGGCCGCCATTCGAAATTTTTTTATCGCGATATCTCGGAAACGATAAAAAATTTATGAAAACATTGTGTTGCAAAAATACTCCTCTCATTAAGATCTACATTTCTGGTTGGTCAGAAAAAAATTTTCGTCCGCCATTTTCAAAATGGCCGCCATTCGAAATTTTGTTAACGCTATATCTCGGAAACGATAAACAATTCATGAAAACATTGTGTTGCAAAAATACTCCTCTCATATAGATCTACATTTCTGGTTGGTCAAAATAAAATTTTGTCTGCCATTTTCAAAATGGCCGCCATTCGAAATTTTGTTATCGCTATAACTCGGAAACGATAAACAATTCATGAAAACATTGTATTGCAAAAATACTCCTCTCATAAAGATCTACATTTCTGGTTGGTCAAAAAAAATTTTCGTCCGCCATTTTCAAAATGGCCACCATTCGAAATTTTGTTATCGCTATATCTCGGAAACGATAAACAATTTATGAAAACATTTTGTTGCAAAAATACTCCTCAAATAAAGATCTACATTTTTGGCTGGTCAAAAAAAAAAAATTTCATCGCCATTTTCAAAATGGCCGCCATTCGTAATTTTGTTATTGCGATTACTCGGAAACGATAAAAAATTTATGAAAACATTGTGTTGCAAAAATACTCCTCCCATAAAGATCTACATTGCTGGTTGGTAAAAAAAAAATTTTCGTCCGCCATTTTCAAAATGTCCGCCATTCGAAATTTTGTTATCGCTATATCTCGGAAACGATAAAAAATTCATGAAAACATTGTGTTGCAAAAATACTCATGTCATAAAGATCTACAGTTCTGGATGGTCAAAAAAATTTTTTCTTCCGCCATTTTCAAAATGGCCGGTATTCGAAATTTTGTTATCGCAATATCTCGGAAACGATAAAAAATTTAAGAAAACATTGTGTTGCAAGAATACTCCTCTCATAAAGATCTACATTTCTTGTTGGTCAAAAAAAAAATTTCGTCCACCATTTTCAAAATGGCCGCCATTCGAAATTTTGTTATCGCAATATCTCGGAAACGATAAAAAAATTTATGAAAACATTGTGTTGCAAAAATACTCCACTCATAAAGATCTACATCTCTGGTTTGTCATAAAAAAATTTTCGTCCACCATTTTCAAAATGACGGCCATTTGAAATTTTGTTATCGCGATATCTCGGAAACGATAAAAAAATTGATGAAAACATTGTGTTGCAAAAATACTCCTCTCATTAATATCTACATTTCTGGTTGGTCAAAAAAAAAAAAAAATTGTCCGCCATTTTCAAAATGGCCGCCATTCGAAATTTTGTTATCGCTATATCTTGGAAACGATAAAAAATTTATGAAAACATTGTGTTGCAAAAATACTTCTCTCATTACGATCTACATTTATGGTTGGTCAAAAAACTTTTGTTTACATAACTTTTTTGACCAAAATAGAAAACAAAAACAAACTCTTACATATAATCATGGTGAAAACTGGTGAAAGACCTTGCAATTGTTCTCTGAACAATTGACCTTTTAACGATTATTATTTTTTTTTCTGCCACTCTTCGCGAAAAAGTGTCGCGACATACATGTATAAATTCGATACTTGGTGGTATTAATCGGCTAAGTTGCCTGATGAAGCCAGTCACCCTGTGAAACCGATCTATTTTTAGTAACGGAGTTATCTCCCCGAAGACCGAAAACCTTGTTATCATGTTTGCACAAAAACCGTAACTAATATCCAAATTCTGATGCGGGGAAAATGTCGCAATCATCCTAAGGATGATTTGTCATGGAAAAATTTTTTTGGGGTCGCGACCCCGGTTACACGTTTTTGACCCCTAAATATGCAAATTTCTCAAAGTTATCGGATTTCGATAAAAATTGGTTTCCAGGTAGCTTTCATGGCAGTGATTACAAATTTGTGGTCAAAAATTTTTTTCGCCCGCCATTTTCAAAATGGCCGCCATTCGAAATTTTGTTATCGCGATATCTCGGAAACGATAAAAATATTATGAAAACATTGTGTTGGAAAAATACTCCTCTCGTTAAGATCTACATTTATGGTTGGTCAAAAAAAAAATTTCGTCCGCCATTTTCAAAATGGCCGCTATTCAAAATTTTGTTATCGCAATATCTCGGAAACGATAAAACCTTTATGAAACATTGTGTTTCATAAATACTCCTTTCATTAAGATCTTCATTTATGGTTGGTCAAAAAAAAATGTCGTCCGCCATTTTGAAAATGGCGGCCATTCGAAATTTTGTTATCACGATATCTCGGAAACGATAAAAAATTGAAGAAAACATTGTGTTGCAAAAATACTCCTCTTATTAAGATCTACATTTAAGGTTGGTCAAAAAATTTTTTTTCGGCCGCCATTTTGAAAATGGCTGCTATTTGAATTTTGTTATTGCGATATCTCGGAAACCATTAGAGATCTATGAAAACATTATATTGCAAAAAATAACTCCTCTTATTATGATCTACATTTATGGTTGGTAAAAAAACTGTTCTTTACGTAACTTTTTTTTACCAAACTAGAATACAAAAACAAACTCTAACATGTAATCGTGGTGAAAATCGGTGAAAGACCTTGCAATTGTTCTCTGAACAAATGTCCTTTTAATTATTATTATTAAGGTCTTTCACCACATGTGAAAGACCTTACTGTATTTCTTCTGATTATTATTATAATTATTAAGGTCTTTCCCGTTTCAGACGGAAAGACCTTTCTGTATTTCTTCTGTTTATTATTATTCTTTTTTTCCCGCCGTTTGATTTTTTACTTTGCCAAAAACAGTTCGCGACATATCGTTTTGATACTTTATACAATAAACCAATTAGCAAAAAGCTATTTCGATTTGACGGCCACGACCGAAAACTTTTTTCATTACAGAGTTATCTCCCTGATTGCCGTTTTTCTTGTTATCAGTTAAACTCAGAAACCGTAACCGATATCAAAATTCTGAAGGGGGGAAAATGTTTCTTTTATCCTCAGGATGATTTGTCATGCAAAAAATTTTTTTGGGGTCGCGACCCCGGTTACGCGTTTTTGACCCCTAATTTTGTCGATTTCTCAAAGTTATCGGAATTTGATGAAATTTAGTATCCAGGTAGCTTAAATGACCCTGATTACAAATCTGGAGTAAAAAAAAATTTTCGTCCGCCATTTTCAAAATGGCCGCCATTTGAAATTTTGTTATCGCAATATCTCGGAAACGATAAAAACTTTCTGAAAACATTATATTGCAAAAATACTCCTCTCATTGAGATCTATATTTTGTTCATTTGAACAAAAACTCTCCGATGAACCGTTTTTGAGTTATAGCCCTTGACGCGTTTCGGTAAATCGGTTTTTTGCGGATAAATTTTAAACACTTACAGATAATATAGTAAACATATATGTTAAAAGAGATCAGCATGAAAAGACCTTCAATTTGAGTACCAGGTTGAAGGTCATCGGTGACCTTTGACCTTGACCTTTGACCTTGTTATCAGATGAACTCGGAAACCGTAATAGATGGCTGAAAAAGTATATCAGCAAAAATGTTCATCATGTCAAGGGCTACATTTGTCTCATTTGGACCGAAGCTCTCCGATGACTCTCTGAAGAGTAATTGCCCTTGACGTGTTTCAGAAATCGGTTTTTTGCGTATAACTTTTAAACCTTTACATATAGTATGGTCATGTAACATATGAAAATAATCAGCAAGGAGAGACCTTCAATTTGATCCCAAGGTCAAAGGTCATCAAGGTCATCGGTCAAGGTCATAGCCAATTTTTTCGTTTTTTTTTTTATCGTAAAATCTTTAAAACGATAAGAAATGGCTACTCTAATATATTGGAGACAATGTGCATCTCATGAAGATGATTTTAAACATGTGACATGACAAAACATAACACTAAACACAACATTGACTGGGAAAGACCTTGCAATTGTTCTCTGAACAATTGTCTTTTTAATTATTATTATTATTATTCTTTTTTTTCTGCCGCACTTCGCGAAAAAGTGTCACGACATATCAATTCGATACTTGGTGGTATTTATCGGCTTAGTGGCCTGTCGAAGCCAGTCACCCTGTAAAACCGATCTATTTTTAGTAACGGAGTTATCTGCCCTGGAACCAAAAATCTTGTTATCCCTAAAACTCGGAAACCGCAAAAGATAGCTGATTAAGTGTAATTTGAAAAATGTTCCTTAGATCATTACGGAACTTTGTTACATTTTGACCAAAACCG
This sequence comes from Modiolus philippinarum, assembly GCA_002080025.1. NCBI lineage: Eukaryota > Metazoa > Mollusca > Bivalvia > Mytilida > Modiolidae > Modiolus > Modiolus philippinarum. The sequence goes on along the minus strand of MJUU01013521.1, from coordinate 4,171 downwards.
TGCGGTATGGTATTTTTTGAGTTATTGCCCTTTGAAAAATTTTGAGTTTCCGTAAAAATTTTTTTCTCAGAAACCGTAAGTCGTAGAGACCTGAAACCTTCACCATTGATCATAAGTCAACTATGGCCATTCAAAAATGTCAAGGTCAAAGGTCACCGGTCAAGGTCACCGATGACCTTTGACCTTGTTATCACTTTCACTCGTAAACTGTAATAGATGGCTGAAGACATGTAATGGGAAAAATGTTCATTGTCACAAGACGCAACTTTGTTACATTTCGTTCGAAGAGATTCCACGACTCTTTATATGAGTTATTGCCCTTTGAAAGATTTTGAGTTTCCGTAAATGCTTAATACTCCCAAACGATAAGTCGTAGAGACCTGAAGCCTTCACCATTGATCATAAGTCAATTATGGCCATCTAAAAATGTCAAGGTCAAAGGTCACCGGTCAAGGTCACCGATGACCTTTGACCTTGTTATCGCTTTCACTCGTAAACCGTAATAGATGGCTGAAGACATGTAATGGGAAAAATGTTCATTGTCAAGAGACGCAACTTTGTTGCATTGGTTCGAAGAGATTCGACGACTCTTTATATGAGTTATTGCCCTTTGAAAGATTTTGAGTTTCTGTTAATGCTTAATACTCCCAAACGATAAGTCGTAGAGACCTGAAACCTTCACCATTGTTCATAAGTCTTGTATGGCCATCTACAAATGTCAATGTCAAAGGTCACCTGTCAAGGTCACCTATGACCTTTGACCTTGTTATCGCTTTCACTCGTAAACCGTAATAAATGGCTGAAGACATGTAATGGGAAAAATGTTCAATGTCAAGAGACGCAACTTTGTTACATTTAGTCCAAAGAGATTCGATGACTCCTTATATGAGTTATTTCCCTTTGAAAGATTTGAGTTTCAGTTAATGCTTAATACTCCCAAACGATAAGTCGTAGAGACCTGAAACCTTCACCATTGTTCATAAGTCTTGTATGGCCATTTACAAATGTCAAGGTCAAAGGTCACAACTCAAGGTCACTGATGACCTTAGACCTGGTTATTGCTTTAACTCGGAAACCGTAATAGATAGCTGATTAAATGTATTTGAGAAAATGTAAGTCTTATCAAGATCTACATTTGGTACATTGGGTTCAAAATAATTGGACCACTGGTTTTGGACCTAGGGCCCAAAAACTGTTTTTCGGGGTCCGATTTTATTTATTTTTTTTTTTTGCTTATTTCTCAAAAACTATGTAAAATACAAAGAAACTATGAGAACAAAAAATGTTCAGTTAAACATGGTGGAAAAAATAGGTTCAAGGTCAAAATTCAAGGTCCTTAGCAACAACGTTTTTTTGCCATAAAGACCTTAGCAACCATAGGCAAAAATATTTGTAATGTTGTAAAGAGGAAATAAATGACATTGCCAACCGGAAGTGACTTTCATGTCCCTAGCAACAAGCTAATTTTCGAAATAGTCCTTAGCAACCATTGAGCAAAAGACTAGTTAAGTTCTAAACTTTTGTTTACATCACATTTTTGACTCAAATAGACATCAAAATAAAACTCAAACATGTATTCATGGTGAAAACTGGTGAAAGACCTTGCAATTGTTCTCTGAACAATTGACCTTTTAATTATTATTAAGGTCTTTCCCGTTTCAGACGGAAAGACATTTCTGTATTTCTTCTGTGTATTATTATTATTCTTTTTTTTTTCCGCCGTTTGTTTTTTACTTTGCCAAAAAAAGTTCGCGACATATCATTTTGATACTTTTACAATAAACCAATTAGCGAAAAGCTATTTCAGAATGAGGGCCACGACCGAAAACTTTTGTCATGCAAAAAAATTTTTTGGGGTCGCGACCCCGGTTACGCGTTTTTGACCCCTAATTTTGACGATTTCTCAAAGTTATCGGAATTTGATGAAATTTGGTATCCAGGTAGCTTTAATGACCTTGATTACAAATCTGGGGTCAAAAAAAAATTTTGTCCGCCATTTTCAAAATGGCCGCCATTCGAAATTTTGTTATCGCGATATCTCGGAAACGATAAAAAATTTATGAAAACATTGTGTTGCAAAAATACTCCTCTCATAAAGATCTACATTGTAGGTTGGTCAAAAAAAAA
>MJUU01013517.1:46524-57765 GCA_002080025.1 Modiolus philippinarum | reverse complement strand
AGTTTTCGTCTCGGCATCACCAACTAATGTGGCATAAATGTCCATAAAGCTTATTTCAACTTTCAAAACTTACATAACCATATAGCAGGTAAACTTGTGTTCATAACAACACCGAGTACCCGTTTAGAAAACCGATTTTTATGGAATACAATCAGAAACATTTAAAGGCACTTTCCTGTAATCAGTTGATGAGAAAAAATATGGAAACCATTAAAAATAAATTTTGCCAAATCCAAGTTATCTCAAAATCATTTTGTTGCTGCATAATTTTTGTCGAAATGTATAATTAATATGTAATAAAAAGTATAACAGGAAACACCTACAATGGGAAAAAAGCACAGTCACATGCCAAAATGTATCAAGGAACTACACAAGAAAAAAAAACAACAAACACAAAAGACAGAAAAAAAAAGAAAAACAACGATAGGAACTCGGGATTACCGGACTTGGTATCGGCACTAGCAAAGGCAATAGGTAGAATTAAATAGGTATCCAAATCTCTCTGTTCCCTATAGTATAATAAACATACGAATGAAACCGAAAACAGGTAAACTACTAAATCAATCACCACAATATTGAAAAGAAATAGGACATTTGTCCAATTTAGGATATTAAGCGCTTCATCCCACCAAAAACACAGAATAGGGCGTTTTTGACCAGTAAAAAGGAATAAACTATCATATTTGGTTTAATAAACATCTTTTGAAATTTAGAACTTAGAACTTTAAAACTTTATCAGAAAACTTTCAGACACATATTAACATGTGTTACATGAGGTTAAATATGCATATCATAATTACAAACAACAACAGAATGAGCATGCAAAAGTGAATATTAATAAACAATACTTATAATTGGACTTATTAACCATTAATCATGAGCAAGAAGTGAATGAAATTTTATTTATTTTGTAGCGCTTTTGCCGGTATTTATTCATAAATATTTCAGATATCGAGTTCTTAACCTCCTTACTGGTATTAAGTCACTATTCCCAGTCTTCAAATACAAAGATTTCCTGTTTCTGGTAGCTGTTTTCTCTTAATTAAAAAAAAAATGATTCAACTGTTCGTTTCATTATTGCACTTGTTAACTTGAGACAATCTTCACGAAAAGCTGTTTTTTACCCAAACATAATTACTGCCGTCATCTAAGATTGAGAGAATCTTACGTAATAGTGCGAAGACAGTAAATTATTTATTGGTACACTGTCAGTATACTTTCTTCCTATTACCAGACGTCCATGTTTTGCAATTTATGGAATTAATTGCAACTTGTATCATCATTACTTCAAACGTCGTTATTACTTCAGAATATCCCAGTCTATTTTACTGTTTATTGTAGCTATCATAAATTTGACTAGATTATTATTGGAAGCAAGATGAAATATTGAAATGATGAAAAACCTACAATGGCCGAAAACACAGTCACATGCCAAAATGTATCAAGGAACTGCACAAGACAAACAAACAAAAGACAAAACAAAAACGTAAAACAATCGATTGGAACTCGGGTATACTTACTTCCTAGTATCAGACGTCCATGTCTTGCCGTTTATGGAATTTAGGAGGTTCGCTCCTTATGTTTTTGGATTTCTGTCAGGTTTTCGGAATCCTCTGTCTTTTTTTCCATTTTAAAAGCATTATAATTTTTCGCCCACTGACCCCCTTATTTTTTCCCATAATTTTATTTTATACATCTTTTGAAAGCATTCTATAAAACATTCATTGAATTATACTTATTCTGTCATATTCATTCATGTAAAACCTTATTAATGTTAATCCTATGAAAAATCAGAGGAGTTCAGTTTCCCGAAAAATTTTTAATCACTTAAAATCTCAAAAATGAGATCATCAACCTATCATTGTTTTTTTTCATTTAAATTACTTATTTTTTAATTTTCTAATTAATAAAAAAAAATCATGTTTTTATTTTCAAATGGTGTAGCGCGCANCCCCCCCCCCCCCCCTCCCTTATTGCAACTTGCATCGTTATTACTTCAAACGTCTTCATTACTTCAGGATGCCTCAGTTTATTTTACTGTTTATTGCAGATTGATAAATTTGACAATTATTTAAAACTAGTTGAATTAATGAAATGCATTCAAGCTCCTCTAAGTAACTTTGGACCGTTTTCAAGTTAACTTAGACCATACATTAAGCAGTCATAAAAAGTGAAACCCAAGTCAACTTTAGAACTGTTCTAGAGCCCTGACTGCGCTGACCTGCTCTGGTCATAGAGTTCTGACCGCTCTACCAGTCATAGAGCCCGGACCGTTCTAACCTGTCATAGAGCCCCGACTGCTTTCATGTTATCAAATGAAGAGTATTTACAGCTTTTCTAATTGTTCTACTCTTACCTTCTTTGAATGAAATTTATTTGACTTACTTCTTGATCATTTAATTTTATCTTTGACAGAGCAGTCTGTATTCTATGACATATTAGTGCAGTGAGGGCTCTATGACTGGTCAGAGCAGTCAGGGCTGTATAACAGGTCAGAGCAGCCAGGATTCTATGACATGTTACAGCGCTTAGGGCTCTATGACTGGTCAGAACAGTCAGGGCTGTATTACAGGTCAGAGCAGTTAGGAGTATGTGACAAGTCAGAACAGTCAGGGCTGTATTACAGGTCAGAGCAGTTAGGATTATGTGACAAGTCAGAACAGTCAGGGCTGTATTACAGGTCAGAGCATTTAGGATTATGTGACAAGTCAGAACAGTCAGGGTAGTATTACAGGTCAGAGCAGTTAGGATTATGTGACAAGTCAGAACAGTCAGGGCTGTATTACAGGTCAGAATAGCCTCAAGGATTATATGACATGTTACAGCGCTTAGGGCTATATGACTGGTCAGAGAAGTAACGCTTTGCTCTATGACAGGTCAGACGAGTCAGCTTTTTATGACTGCTCCAAGTTAACTTATAGTTAAGTTAGGATTGTTCTCATGACTGCTCCCCAAATTAACTTGGACGAAAGGTTATGTCTACACCCTGCTGTGCGAATTTTGCAAATGAATCAAATCTTTTCTGAAAATATTTTAACAGATAAAAAAAATTGCATATCTCTCTCCTGTATTTAATATTTTAATTTGATTTCCTATTTTCATTTTGTTGTTCTCCATGTACGACATCTATCGAAATATTCTTACTTTGTTTATTTCATATGCTATACGCAAAACAAAATCAATTCAAATACATATTAATACTGTATTTTGTCATGTCTATATATCACTGTTTATTTATGTAGTGTGTTGTTATTCTAATACTATACAAATTTATATTTAATCTTATATTTAGTTTATTTTGTTTATATTGTATCTTGTTTTTTAATACACAGTATTGTCTTGTATATTATCCCTTCCGCCTATGTTCTTGTATATTGTATTATGTTATGAGATCTTGTACACTATAGTGTCTGAGTTAATAAAGTATTTGTTGTTGTTTTTTGTTGTTAATACCTTTAGATAAAGGATTACTGTCACTGGATTTGCCACATAAATGCATTTTTGACAAATTTCAGTTATTGTATGTTTTCGTTTAAATTCGGTCCAGAACCAAACTTAAATAACTGCTGTTTTGAAGGGCAGAGGCTTTTTCGCTCCAAACAAAAAGAAAATGTTTTGCTTCGCGGTGTCCTTCAAGTAGAACCATTTTACGAAACATTGTAAAATGGCTGAAATGGACGCAAACGACTATCATAAGCAATGTTCGACTGAAAATATATCAGAAAGCATACGCGGTTGGCTATATTCATTTTATTGCTAGGGAGTACACGTACCAGAGAACACCTTAAACAATCATTTGAGCATATCTTGAAAGTGACCAAACAAATGAAAAAAAAAATAACGCCTAAATGGCCATTCTTATTTTAATATATGACAACGCTGAAAAAACAACAGGAAACATGTGAGAAACTGGCCGGAAATGATGATCACACACGGTACATTTCACAATACACAATACTAAAAGCTTCAGAAAAGTCACAAATATACAAAATGTAACACAGCCAAGACAAGCAAGACAAAAGACACGGCGGGTGCCATATAAGAAGCAGGAGATGCTTACTCTACCGGTGTACCTTATCTCATCTTTGTTTTTTACTGGACTCGTGTAATTCATTTTTTGAAAATTTATGTCTTCATTTTTCTTGTCTGTGCGGTGTGTCATGTCTTTGTTTCGTTGTTTTTCCGGTGTTGAATTGTCCTTGTATTATTCGTTTTAGACTGACGGTTCGATTTTTACTTACTTTATGCAAATACAAAACAGCCAAGGAAAAAGTCAATATAAATCAAATTAATATCTTTTTGCTATGAATCTAAAAAAAAAAATTGTGACAAAAACAAACGAAAAGAAAAAAAAACATTAACACATAAAAAATAATAATAAATGCAAAAAAAAACAGGGCAAAATGTCACACAAATAATGCATTTATTCATTTAAAGACAAGTTGCTATCACATTTTGCTCGCTAAAGGTCTTTTAAAGATGAAAATTTGCTTATTTTTTTCTCATAATCTCAATCAACTGTAACTAACAGCATGACATAAGATACGCCAATATAGTCAATCCATTTGAATAGGTATTTTACGGCGTTCCATCATACATTTTCTAGGTATATTGTAATTTAGAAAGATTCTAATGGAGCCATAGTTAGGAGATGACATAATACGCCAGATGCAATTATTTCTAAATAATAACCTAAAGTTAGCCATATTTGTCGTTGAAACTCTTCTGTATTCACCAAACGTATAATTTCGTTGCGTAATATTTTTGTTAAGAAGTTTAACTTTATTATCAAACTGCAGATAACCGTGTTGATGAAAGGAAATTCATTTTGTTGTACAAGTAAAACCAGATCCGAGAATACACGGATGAACAGTATAACATTAGACTAACATGATACTCGTAATTAATTACAATGCCTAGACAATTTTAACGAACTTCTGAAAGGTATTTATCTTTAAAATTCCAAAGCCAACAAGATTTTGCTGCTGCATTGCTATACGGAGCATACGGCACTTAAAGTGCAAGCTAAAATCTGGATTGGAACAGGATTGTTTAATTGAACGTGACGGCCAAAGAAATAAGTCCCTTGGAGTGTGATGGTAAGAAATGTTCTGTTCGAAATTGACCATTTGCCACGTACATGTATACATGATATAACAACAATGACTCTGTTTCAAGTCTAATAATTGGTACGTTGGTCAACCATTATATTATTGACGTTGAAAAACAGGTTGGGGATAATCCCAATATGGGATTTTCAGGATAGGAACTCTCGTGTAATTGAAGGCGGAAACGATCTCCTCAAATATCAGTAAGACGGATAACTGGATCCCTGGCATATTGAAATAAATATACATACTACCTAAAACAAACTATTTATGAAATTGAAGTACACATATAATATGTCCTAAATGACATTTATCAAACTGAATTTTAATTGACGAAAAACAATTAACCTGAAGCGCTTCAAAAATCACCCTTAGCTCAACAGTGAATATTAATTAATGATGTATCTATTTTTTTTTTTTCGCATAATACACAGAATTTTTTTACGGAGTGAACACGACTCACAAGTCCCGTATTTGGATACTATATCCAAATTGACATTAATAATCCAAACTGGGATGTTGTTGTATCCCAATCAGGATGAATGATTATTTTTTTGTTGTTGTAAATAATAGGTTTGAATGATACACCATCAAACCAAGAAATTTTAAATTGATAGTGTTATAGATTTCAGAACGTATAGATTTGTTGTCAAAAAATTATGCAACTTTGCAGTGATTCGATTTAGAAGCGAAAAAGTCGGTTGTTTGGGTGAGCACATAAACATTCTATACTGTTTCTATCAAAGAAGACTCTATTTACCTTCGTATATACAATGTAGCCATGACTGTTATAATATCGTAAATTTTGTATCCCACTATCGGCCAAGTGCGAATCGATGAGATCATTATTATAGCCTAAAGAATAGATGCGATCCCGATAGAGAAATTATTACTGTAATAAAATCAATGTTTAATACAGTAATAATGATTTTTTAACAATCGCATTCATTGTTTGACTATAATAATGATCTTGTCGATTCGAACTTGGCAAATAGTGGTATCATATGGGACTGTATTTGAGTAGGGAAAAAATAAATTATTACAAAATAGGGAAAATGAAAGGATATGGAGTGAATTTACATGTGACAAAAATGCACACGATACGATTACAAAATGTCTACATTGTAGATATATCAGACATGAAAACCTAACAAATGTACACAATGTTGTCTTTGCACGACGCGAATCAATGAAAGGTACAGTAGAGAGCTTTGGGTATAAATCTTTATTTGTGTTAACTGAAACTTTAACCACTTCCTTGACCGCAGCAATACATATCCAGTACCACTTGTAATTTGTCTTTAATAGCAATAAAAAACTTAAGGTAGTTCGATCCTAATAAAAATTTCAGACAGAATTTTTTTCTTTTAAGATATTTTGTAGGTTCCAAAAATAGAATAAAAAAATGATATCTTTTCCTGTTATCTGGCTTTGAAAATCAGGCCAAATCCAGCATTTTTCAGCAATATTTACAAAGAATATATAGGGAACTGTGAGAACATGCTTATTGTTTATCTTTCAAACAAAATAACTATCAGATAGATTTTTTTATTTTTTGATATTTCAGAGATATACATTTCAGCTATCTTTTACGCTGAAAAAATCTATATGTCACCGTTCAATCAAGAGAGATATTTTATATAGTATATGAAATAAACAATAATTACGGGAAAGGGGAACTAATTCGCGGGAAAGTGTATGTCAATCTTATATGACGTCACAATGAATAGACCAATACAGGAATATTCCGGCTTGAAAATCAAGTCAATTCCGCATCCGAGTCGTGTTACGCAAATGCGCCAATCGAATGCGCCGTGTATTAGTGTCGATTTATCTTAAACAAACGAACAAATTAATAACGAAATTAAAAAAATAGATAAAACATACGTCTAAGTCATAAACTTATACAAGCTCGTCATGGTCTGTCAACGTTTGGCTTCATCCATAATAACTAGATCCTTATTTAAAATTTGAACGGCTCAAAGCAAGTATTAAAGACAAATTTGTGTGGTTTTTTAATAAATTGAAGAGGGGAAACCTCGTGTAATTTTTCATAACAGAGATTAGTGTCGAGTTTCTGAAGAACAATATCATTAGAAGCAACAGAGTTACGTAAGCTATATTATAATCCAATTTCCGTGTATTCTAGTCATCAATATTGCTGAATTGGTTCGTCAGGCTCTTCAATTGAATTTATACAGTATTTATTTTCCTCGCTTTCCGCAAGTGTATAATTACTCCGACTTTAAAATAATCAGTGTTAGTTTTGCATGCAGATTTTTGTATAATTGAGTCTAAATTATTGTCATTATACTGCATTACGTAACGTGCTTTCTTTTAAAAAGATAATCTATAATTCCCCAAATTCAAGACATTTCTGAACTAAAGACAGACAAGAAGAAATTACTTTCAACATACCAAAAGGGTTACTACTACTAGTTTTTAGAGTAAGGAAAGAAGAAAACGGACAAGAAAGGAAGAAATGAAGAAAGTTCCCTGAAAGGTTGACCGTCATGAAATTGGCAGGATATAAGGAAGAGGGACGAGATTAAAAAGAGGAAAAAACATGTAAAAGAAATCCGTCCCTCTATTCTGGATATCAAATGCACAATCTCTTAAAGAATTGTTCCAATCGAACCAATTAAATATTTGTATATCAAGAATTATCCAAAAAAGACCAAAGTACAATGTCATGTACTTTTTTCTTTATGTAATATGTTCTCAAACTTTGAACAATTACCAATTAATCTGTCATGTAAATTATTTGATACTTCAAAAAGACCTATTCTCTGTTATAACTCAGAAATATGGTTTATGGGTGCATATAACAAACGAAAAGAAAACCAAAAACAGCACAACTTCAGAAAAAGGGACAAAATGTCACACAAATAATGTATTTGATCAGTAAAAAAGAAGTGACTATCATATTTGGTTTATTCAACGTCGTTTAAACATGAACAATTGCTAAATTTTTCTTATATAAATTGTAATTGATAGCATACATAATTTACGCCAATATAGACCACCAATTCCAATTATGACCAATATGTTTTTACGGCGTTCAGTCTTACATTTTCTAGGTATATTATGATTTAGAAAAATTTTAATGCAGTTTCAGTAAGGAGATGACATTATACGACATATGCAATTATTTTCAAATTAGAAACCGAAGATAACTATATTTGTCGTAGAAAAGTCACTATATATATAGTAACCACCCCGAACGTATAATTTACGTATAATTTACATAAAAAGAAGTCTGAATTTGATTACAAAACTGCAAATAAATACGTTGATTTTATTAGATTAAATATTGTTTCACAAGGAAAATCCGTTACATGGATGCATGACAGCAATATTATGGCAAAGGCTAGACATGATACTAGTTAGTAGTTGCACAATACCTGATATAACATTTGAAAGCAATTTGAATGGATTTTAATACGTATTAGCCCTTAAAATTACTTCTGCTTTTATAGGGCTCTTGAAGTGAATCAAGATGCTATCTAAAATCTAGATTGAAACAGAATTTTACCCCCCCCCCTTTCCCCAATTGAACATAACGGCCACAGAAATAAGTCCCTGAAATGTTTATGGTATGGATATGATCTTCTCGAATTTGGCAACCATTTACCATGTATATCATGATATAACCGCAATGACACTGCATCAAGTGTATTTGAAACGTTGATCAAACATTATATTTTATTTAGACGGTGATACTATATCCACAATATAATAACTAATTACAAATGGGATATGGGTATATCCATATTAGGATAATTGACTGGCTTCTTGTAGGTTATATGACACATCATCATACCAACAAATTATAAATCTGTAGGATTAGAGATTTCAGAATGTATAATTCTGTTGTCAAAGTATTGGTGCAATTTTTCAGCGGATCAATTTATGGCTGAGAAAAATCATTTGCTTTGAATGGGGGATAACTTAAGCCCCAAGGAGCTTACAATCATTCGATGCTACTTCTCTCAAAGAAAACTCTGTTTACATTAATTTCGTACATGTATGAAGCCAACTGTGATAGTTTAAAGAAGATGGTCTTTGATTATCAATAAAATAAAGTATATGGAAAAATAGTGAAATGAACACAACTTTTGATTTGTTCAAGAGTTTTCTTTCTTTGACCATGGTCAAAAGATACTATAATTTTTTTTATTAACTATTGTGCTTGACACTACAATATCATTGCACATTTTCGCATTCTAAATTTAGTACTTATTTCAATTTATTTTCACAGACTACCTTGAGCATCTAATCATTTATAACTTTTTATAATTTTTTGTGTTGTATTTGTAGTGTTTGTGTGTTTTGTGGGTATGTAGTGTCTTTGGTCTTCTGGTGTTCTTGCTTTTGCCTTGTCTCTGGACTTTGATTTATGTAATCTTGTGCTTTATTCCTACGGTATTCTACTGTCGTTGTTTTATAACTGTAATAAGTTCGAATTTTGATAGAATCAAAAGTATTATTTTAGATATTTAAAATGTCTGTTCGTGAAATACAACATTATTATCTATATGACAATATGTCATTTGATGACTGAAATCATGAAGTTTCTCTTGTTATATTTTTCATTATGCGTCTTTGAGATATTTAACAAGATTGCTACGCGTAGCTACATGTAAGTGTCCCCCGCCGCTTCAGTAAAGTGGGCGTGCAATTTGTTACAAGGTAAATGGAAATTTAGAGGTACTGTTGTATAAAATGCATTGTTCTTCAGGAACCAAGCAAAATTCCAGCAAAATCCTTTCAATGGATTATGAGGAGTTGCTTCCACAAAGTCTTTCTATCTTGTAGTATGCATCAAGAAGATAAAGTCCCATAACTCATGTAAAATTTTGCGAATCAAAATAGCGGCAGGGTATGATCAACTACATTAGGTGGCAAACAACCAAGCAAAATTTCAGCAAATCCCTTTATTGGATTTTGAGGAGATCTGTCCACAACGTCTTCCTATGTTGTAGTATGCATTAAGTTGATAAAGTCCCATAACTTCGTAAAATTTGTCGAATCAAAATGGCGGCATAATATGATCAAGTACATATGGTGGCAAATGTTCAAAGAGAATTTTAGCATAATCTGTTCAGTGGTTTCCGAGGAGTTGCGCCTACAAAGTGTTCCTTAGCTGTAGCAGGTTTGTTCACGTTTCTCCCACTTTCTAATTTTCTAATTCACGTTTCTCCCACTTGTGTCAAACAATAGGTGAGCTTGGTTTTTTTACAGCAATTAAAATGGTTTATATTAGCAGAGTATAGTGAGACCTGGATATATATGTTACAGTACAAATTGGAATCCAGTAGGATCCGGAATCCTCCTAGTACAAATTGGAATTCTAATTTCTACTAGGACAAATTAGAATTCCGATTTGTACTGGATTCAATTCAGTACATATTGGAATTCCAATTTCTACTGGGACAAATTAGAATTCCAATATGTACTGGATTTAATCCCGTTTAAATTGGAATTCCAATTTCTCCTAGGAGAAATTGAGATATCCTAATTTGTACTAGGAGGATTCTAAATCCTACAAAATTTCTAGTATGATCCAGAATAATACTGGTATTTTGTTCAGGAGGATTCTGGATATTACTGACATTCAAAGCTGAAAAAAGGTTCTTGATTTTGTTATAAGAAGTAAATTTTTCACAACAGTTTAATTCGTGAAAACTTAATAGTAAGTAAAAATATTAATGACAAATGACATATAATTGTATATAACTGTCCGTTTGTTGCAACAATTGGTGGATTTCTGTGACATTTGATCGATTAAATTTTCGATTAACAATAAGAACATTGCATTGTATTGCATTTGCTAAGAAACTGTGGCTGTTATATTTCCAGTTATCAGGGAACATTTTTTTAACGTGACTGAAAGTGTAAAATTCCATCATTAAAGTTGCAGGATCTACCACATTTATACCAAGGAAACAAAGACTTCTAAAATCAACAAAATCAGTATCAGAATAGAAATTTTTAAGTATGCCATCTTCAAAAAATCATATTCCAATTATTTTTTTTTGTAAAATACCACCATGTTTTCTTCCATATGAAATCTAGTGATCAGAAGTTCAAGCTGTGTGTAAAGGGTTTGTTCACGTTTCTCCCACTTTCT
>MJUU01013517.1:32098-42858 GCA_002080025.1 Modiolus philippinarum | reverse complement strand
TTGTTTTACATGTAAATACCAAAATCAATAACACTACATTTAAATATTCATTTATGCCATTCGTAGGAAATAAATGTAAATTGTGTTTTGCACTTACGTCCATATTTTTGACCGATATCCAATCGATAGGAGAAGAGAAAAAAAAAGAACATGTAAATGCTCGATTTTATAAGTCCTCGAATCTGCAACCCTCGAAATAGTCCTCGAAGACGCACGACCACCTCCACGAGAGTACTCCGGTACGATGGTGAAGACTGGGCAACTGCACCATTCAACGTGTAGAATGGGTCTTGGTCTCTCGGGGCCAAGACATGCAGGCTAACGGCGGCGCATACCGTAGTTAGGGCTTTGAGTTCTTCAAAGTCCTTCTACAAACCAAAGTTCGACCCACCAAGGTAGCTGGATTGCGAAGTCTAACGACAGTCAACCAAACACTATGGGAAGAACAACGTTCCAAAATTACATTGCAATGGAGTGGGCGTCCCTCCAACTTAAAAAAGCCGTGAGAGACCTATACAGGTATTCAAGGCAATAAACCACCATACTACTAACCCTCGAAATTATCCACAAAGTGATTCAATTGTAGGATTTGGTAATGAAATAAACAAATGATTGAATAAATTATAAAATAAGGTAGTTTTTATTTGTTATTTTATAAATTAGTTGAAAATGTGAAGTTGCACTTTTTTATTATTTCTTTCTCGTTTTGAGTCAAATAAAAGCAATATTCTATGCTGTGTACGTTCACCTGCCAGAAAACACAAAATTAGATGCTATAAAAATCTAAAATGAGAAATAAAAGAATTAATATCTGACTTAGATTGTACTTAGATCTTTTGATATACATTGACAAAGATGGACGTTTGAAATCTAAGCTATATGACAAACGTGATGACTTTAACTTCCCAATTGTGAACTTTCCCTTTCTGAGCAACAATAGCCGTTTTCAAAAAAGGTTGTTATCTTTTCCCTTTTCCTAGATTGGAACTCTTCTGTCAAGTGGTGGTACAACACCCTTGACTTCCGGTTATCACCATACATAGATAGCATGTCGAAATGCAAAATAAATAAGAATAAGATTTATCGTTTAAAAACTGTAAATAGAAATCTAAAATAACAAAACTGGGAAATTTAGGACCATTATATCTATAAATTATTATATTTAACAAACATTTATATGTTTTAACTTGATTAAGTACAAAAATTAAATGATGTCATCAAAAATGTACTAATTATTGGTCAATTTTAAAAACCAAGAATTTAAAGAATGATAAATTCATATAGCCAATTCTACCACAGGTTGATAACCGGTACTGATTCATTGTATCTAAAAGCCGAAACTGAAGTGCAGACCATTCTTTTTTTTTAAATGGCTATATACCTACCTCTCCAGCCTATGGAATGTACATTTCACAGCTGATTCGTTATTGTCGAGCATGTCGTGTATACAGTGATTTTTTTGAATAGAGCAAAAACACTGTCCCAAAAGCTTCTAAGTCAGGGATTTGTTTAACCTTTGTTACTTTCATCCCTTCAGAAATTCCATGGATAGACTGTGTCCCAAATGAAAACGGACATTTTCAGCTAATTTCACGGTTTAACGGATTTGACGTTACCGGTTTTGACTCAACCGTGGATTGACTCACTGATAATGTGACAGATGCTGCTAGCGGAGCAAGACATTCTGACCCTTCCGGAGCACCCGATGCCACTCCCGGTTTTCATGGGAGTTCACATTATGAATGCCTTAATTAGATGTCATCTTTTTATTTCCTTGCATTGTTGCTGTCTCACGTCCTTGTTTTGTCTTTGTTTTTCTCTGTTGCCGTTTTGCAAAGTTTTTGGACTTAGATTTTTGTAAACAATACTTCTTTTGTTCCTTCGGTATTCTGCTGTTGTCTGACACCAATGTAAATATAAATGCTCAGGCACTAAGTGTATGTTCTCTAGCGCCCTCGGGCGCTTTTTATTATGACCACAATTATATTGTGTCCCCATTGCAACATAGCAAGGGATAAACATTTTGGGTTTTTTCATGCCTGTGTCTACATTTAATGCTAGGTTTACACCGCCGATCAGACCAACTCGATCAACTAGACCATGCTGTTTTATCCATATCAACGTCATAAAATTCATTGATCGAGCTAGCTCACGATGTCCACTCGACCTTTGCCCGATTTAACACGACTAACACTCGACCATTCTCGATCTCTTCACGATTCACGTACGACTTTTGCTCGACCCTCATTCGACCAATCAGACTTTGTCAGATTGAGCCAGATCATAACCCGATTTGTGTTCGATTAACTAGACCTAGTCGGGAGAAGATCGTGAAATGATCGAATGTGCTCGAGTTTTGTCCTATTGGATTGTTTGTATATATGGGGATATAACGTGAAAATTCATGGAACAGTACAGCATGGTGGTAGAACAGCAAACTTTGTTGCCCATGTGGCTGATGCTTAAAGGAAAAGATGATATAAAGTAGCAGAGAAGACAGATCCGACATAGAATGCGCGTATTTTGGGTTAGACAATAGCAAATGCTTCAAAGTCACCATTACAGAGGAAGGAATGTTCGCTTTCACATACTTGCATGTCATCCTCCTCATCATGCGTCAGACTGCGACTGTGCGATTTTCCTGTCATTACATGTCGGACTAATATGATATATAAAACAGAACACATATCATCACATGATATGGGTGGTTACTAGATTTACAATAGTTTCCGTGTATAGCTTTAGAAAGTGAAAATGGCCAGCGGCTGTCTGTTTGGTATATCATTTGCCCGGTGTGAATCCAAAATATTTTTTATCTTCTAGTACATGTGACCAATGTTCAAAATCGCTTTTTTCTTGTATTATTTAGTTTTAATCCATTTTTATAACAAGAGTACCAATCTGCTTGGAAGAAACAATATTTTATTCTTGAATTTAGTGTTTAGTGAATCTATTTCTGGAATGTGTATATTGGGTACATCTTGGATTCAATTTCAAATTCTGTCAGCATAGCTAGTCGATTGAATTTAAGCCCTCTGCAAGCCATCCTTTACTTCTACTGGTAGCATAAGCAATGAGGGGATATGGAGCAAATGAACATGAGACAAAGTCTCTACACAAAGCAATGCACAATTTGATATTCTTTTCTACGGTTGAGCTTTTGCCATAAACTTGTGTCCGTTATCAATGAACTTTGCATTCAAATATATTATACTCAGAAACCGCAGAGTCATGATAGACATCGATTGGTTCAGTGTGAAAAAAGTGAAAAAACCGTCATGTCCGCTTCCAATCAAATATAACCGCAAACATAGTTTTAAATTGGATCTTATGGGAAAACTCACTCAAACGTTACCTTTGAAATCCCTAAGCCAATTAGACCAAACTTGTTACAATTGACAAATGATGGTCCCTTTTCAAAATAGTGGCTGCCATATCGTCCGTGAATACAAGATGACCGCCAAAGGGGGACAAAAATAAATATTGTACCAGAACGATTTTCATTGGATCAAATGCAGCCAAAATTGGTCAAAATAGTCCTTGGATGTTCCAATTTTAAAATAGTAACTATCTTTTCTGTATGCAATCCAACGGGGACATAATTTAATATTCGACCTTACTTATGCATTACAAGATCTTCTACTCTGAAACTACTTTGCCAATTGGCCAAAAGTGAAAACAATAGTCCTTGGCTGGTCCCCACTTGAGATAGTATCCGACGGATTCTCATCATATCAAAGATGATCATCAACCAAACTTGATCACAATAGTCATTGGAGTCCATTGGAGTCCTTTAAAACCGAAATTAGGCCTTAGTGAGACACTGAGGCTCTTGAAAGCCTCATGTTGTGATATTGTGGAAAGATGATATGCTGTCGTGTTAAATCGAGTAAAGGTCTCGAGTGGTCGAGTTAAAGTCGGATACAGGTCGGGAAAAATCGAGCTATGGTCGGGAAGATCTTGTATAGAAAAAAAAGAATGAATCGTGTTAGTCCAGTAATGATCGAGTAATAATCGAGTTGGTCTGGAAGCGACTCGGCATCAATCGAGAAGCGAATGAGTTAAAGTCGGGTAGAAATCGGCATGATCGGCTAAAATTTTGAAACTCGATCAAGACCGATCTCTTTTCGACCTCTTCACGACTACCTCGATCAGACCCCGATTGATTCCCGACCTATTCTCGACATATAATGCACACGACCTCTTCACGATATCTTACGGGATGAACAGCCTACATGTAGAAATAGGTTTTCTAGAACATGTCGCATATCCAGTGACGTACCATGGGTATTTGTGTAATTTTGGTTAGTAGACCGAACAGGAGCGTTCAAGATCAGTGTCCCGATCAATGAATATTCATGAATATTCATAGATCGAGTACGGTCCAGTTGCTTTGATCGGCGGTGTAAACCTACCAGAAGCACAGTTTCTGTTGTCACCTTTAAACCACACACTTGAATGAAAGTTTAGACATATAACACCAAGGATAGACATTTTAAAACATCTTACGGGATGAACAGCCTACATGTAGAAATAGGTTTTCTAGAACATGTCGCATATCCAGTGACGTACCATGGGTATTTGTGTAATTTTGGTACCCAAATATGTCATTTTGAGTCTATTACGGACTTGATCGTGGCAAATATTATGCGAGCCCGTTAGGATTTATTAATGCGTCGACATACATTTTTAGGCCTTTTCTTTCTCAAATACCACTCTTTGTCAAGATTTTTTTTTACCTCCATTTGATTTGCATCCGTTTATTTTCATTTGAGTTGCCTCCATATTGCCGGCATTGTCTTTGGACCTTTGATTTTCAAATTTCTTTTGGCTTGTTTGATTTGTTTTGTTTGTATTCTCCGATAGGGTCCGATGTTAAAACTATGTTCAGAGTTGGCGGTTCTTTTTATCGAATCGAAACGAAATGAGCAATCTTATAAAAGACCTCCAAATACATCATTTCTGTTAAATATGGTTGAATTTGCTTCACTGCCTCAAGAGGACAAAATAAAAAATTGATTTTCCGATGGCTCCAATGTTTAAACAATGCTCCGAGCTGGTGGCCATGTTTTTCGTTAAATAGAAACGAAATGAACAATTTTCAGCTCACCTGGCTAATGCCAGGTTGAGCTTTTGCCATCACTTTGCGTCTGTCGTCCGTCCGTCCGTCTGTCGTCCGTCCGTCCGTCCGTCCGTCCGTTAGGCGTAAACTTTTCATTCAAAGATCTTCTCCTCTGAAACTACTGGGCCATTTGGAACCAAACTTGGCCACATTAGTCCTTTGGTGGTCCCTTACAAAAAAGGTGTTTTTCAGGTCTCTGCGATATCCAAGATGGCCGCCAGCGGGGAACAAAGTTTTAACATTGGACCCTATGGGAAAACATATTCAAAGATCTTCTTCTCTGAAACTACTGCCAATTGAAACCAAACTAGGCTGCAATAGTCCTTGGGTGGTCCCTTGCAAAAAACGGTGTTTTTCAGGTCAGTGCGGTATCCAAGATGGCCGTCAGCGTAAAAATGGTTTTAACATTGGACCCTATGGGATAACACATTCAAAGATCTTTTTCTCTGAAACTAATAAGCCAATTGGTACCAAACTTGGTCACAATAGTCCTTGAATGGTCCCCTGCAAAAAGGTGTTTTTCCGGTCCGCGCTATATCCAAGATGGCCGCCAGCCGGAAATATAGTTTTAACATTGGACCCTATTGGATAACACGTTCAAAGATCTTCTTCTCTGGAACTACTGGGCTAATTGGAACCACACTTGGCCACAATAGTCCTTGGTTGGTCCCTTGCAAAAAAGATGTTTTTCAGGTTCACGCTATATGCAACATGGCTGCCAGCGGGGAACTTAGTTTTAACATTGGACCCTATGGAAAAACACATTCAAAGATCTTCTCTGAAACTGCAAGGCCAATTGGAACCAAACTTGGCAACAATAGTCCTTGGATGGTCCGTCACAATTTTTTTTTCAGGTCTGCACTATATCCAATATGGCGGCCAGTGGGGAACTCAGTTTTTACATTGGACCCTATGGGGAACACTAACAGAGGTCTTCTCTCCTTTAACTACGTGGGCATATTGGAACTATAGATTAACTATGTGCTCTTTAACATAAAATGTCTATGTTAATTAAGGGCCAGGTTAGCGATACAGGCTCTTGAGAGCCTTTTGTTTTAAATACCTCCCAAACATTATTTCTGTAAAGTTTGGTTGGATATGCTTCACTAGCTCCAAAGAAAGAGATGAAAAGGTGATTTTTTTCTTCAGTGTTGAAGATATGTTCTACGCTGGCGGCCATGTTTTTTATCGGATAAAAACCAACTGAGCAATTTTGTTACAGACCTTTCATTCATCATTCCTATAAAATGTGGTTGAATTCAAAGGAGAAAATGAAAATGTCAAAGCTAACGGACGAACGACAGAGGGACGACGAATGCCAAGTGATGGCAATAGCTCGGTGAGGTGAGCTAATAAGACGTAAGGAGATATGCACCTTGATGTTGTTAACATGCCTGTATAATTGGTACTTGTTTCCCATCGTACTAGTTTATTTACATAGTGATTATCCATCTTAATGAATATTGCATAAATTCTCTCGTAAAACTAAAAAAGCACTGTCTCCAATATTCTGCAGGCATTCAAGATATACAAGAACCTGATACAAAGATACATAATAAAGAAAAACGATTATTGTTGACCCATTCTCGGGATGGGACTGAAGTTAAACCAGGTTGGTATGAATAAAATTAAGCCATTGTTTACACGAGCACTCGGGGCGACTTCAGTCGGTTTTTATTTTTTTATCGATGCACATTTTATTTTATATAGCCGGTAGCACTTATACATTCAAGATGAAACACAATATAAATAAAAACTAGATTTACAATTGCAAGCAATAGACGATATCACCCCATATGATTCCACCTTATTCGCAGCCTCAAAATCTACCTAGAAATCAATGTTTGTTGAAATTTTTACGTATGTTGGCGACCACCATGGAAATGGCGGCCATTTAAAGATTTTAAATGCATTTAGAATAACTTCAGATGGTGTTCCAGCTTTTGCAAAGTTTCAATTTTTTATACAGCCATTTCAAAATAATTAATCGGACAAGAATTATTGGAAGAAGGAAAAAAATAATAACAATAAGAATAATAATAATCAAAAGAAACGTAGAATAAAACATATCATTCCGACTACATCTTGGGTGACATAAATTTGTTTTTTTTTTTTTGTTAAATTGACAAGCATAAACAAGATAAAAAGGGTAAAATTGGGAATAATTCCCCATCTCTCCTTTGTGATTTCTTAGTTATTTTATGCCGAACTCCAGTTACGTTACGAAATGGTCCTTTCTGCATTAGCTCCTTCTAATTCCGCTTCCGAATTCAAAACGTTAACAAGTACAAACCACGTTCGCTTCGCTCACGACGTGCGTGTTAAAAAAAACTAAAACACAACAAAAAAGTACAAATTAAGTAAACAGATCGGGAAGGTGAAAGGAGACAAAATCACAAGTACGTGGTAAATGAATCGAAGCTGACATCATCTGTCTTCACTCTGTACAATGTATATTTTCGACCCTTTTTGGTCGTTGTCTCTTTAACACCTTCCCCGTTTCCCTTCTTTTTTCTGTCTTTAGAGTATAGGGTCTGTAAGTCTCGTCATGTGACACCGAGATTTCACGATAAAATTGAAATTGAACGAGACTTACAGACCCTATTGGTGTGCTTATTAAAAAGAGAAGAGAACAACGAATATCTGCAATGACAAGACATTCAATGAAAGGCCATAATTCTCCAAAACCATACAATAAAACAGCCGGAATTGGTATACCGACACTAAGCTTCCTTGTAAATGACAAGTTCTGAAATTTAAAATATTTGCAAAATAGAGTCAATAAATTCTACTGATCTCCGAAACAGAGATGCATAGCTCTTCCTCAGATGGATTATCACCTCTGCAACACCGTTTCCTCCATACTGGATAAGCACTCTGACGTTGTATACATCCTGACGTATTTTGTAATACACAATCAAAATTATTGAGAGATACCTCTCCATCCTGTGTGGCAGAGGTTATATCTGAAAAAGGAAGAGCTAAGCACCTCTGTTTCGAAGAATGAAATACTTCATTTTTTTATTTCATAACTTAAGTTTTTACAAGGGTTTACACAAAGAGAACAAAAACATTTTGCCCAGTCCTTTTAATTTCAGCTTCCGCCACATAGACGATGTACTATCTCTTAATAATCCAAAATTTAAGGATCTGTCCACATGAGCTTGGAATTAAAGAAAAAAACTCGGTTAATGGCCTTCCAATGTCTTGGTTTGATCCGCACTGATGAGACATAAGTTGTCGAAATGCGAATATGCAGAAAATAAATTAACAGTAACTTCGTTATTTTGTTAGTTATACATCTACTTCAGCTTCGTACCTATATCTTTTGTTGTATATTGACGTGGACGTTTGAAATCTAAGCTGTATTACAAGCATGGTGATTTTAACTTCCCAATTGTGAACTTTCCCTTTCTTAGCAGCAATATACCTACCTCTCCAGCCTATGAAGTGTACATTTCACAGTTGATTCGTTACTGTCAAGCTTTTTTTGAACAGAGCAAAACACTGTCCCAAAAACTGCTAAGTCAGGGATTTGTTCAGCCTATGTTAATTTCATCCCTGAAGAAATTCTATGGCCGTCATCATAACATCATTGACAGGTATTACGTGTAAGTGTCCTAGGTGAAAGCGGACATTTCCAGCAAGATTCACGTCTTCCCGGATTTGACTACCGAATTTGACTTTTACCTAGATTAACTCACTTACAGTGTGACGGGTGCTGTTAACAGAGCAGGACATGCTTACCCTTCCGTAGCACATGAGTTACTCTCAGTTTCATGGGAGTTCACACTGTTAGTGCCTGTTTTGAGTGTTATGTTATTATTTCTGTGCTTTTTAGATGTCTGACGTCATCATTTTCTGTGCTCTCGTTTTGGCCATGTCTTTGGACTTCGATTTTTGTGGATGCCGCTCCTCTGTTCCTTCGATATTCTACTGCCGTTTTAATTGTTTCTCAAATAATCAAAACTATTTTACAGAACTTTTTCAAGTGGACATGTCACTAGATATGCAACAGGCTGTGCTTGAAACAAGCGTGCAAGCTTTTGATGAATACTCAGACATGGCCGATGTAGCTTCACACATTCAACAAGATCTCGATAAAAAATACGGCAAAGCATGGCATTGCATCATTGGAACGAGTTTCACTTTTGCCACTCATGGCTTGGAGAGACATTTCATGGATTTTAGAATAAAAGGGAAATATATTCTAGTGTTCAAAACATGAAAATAAATAAGTTTAATTTGCTTTTGTTTTAAAGAAGAAATTAAATGTCATCACAGAATGAATATATTTGTCTAAAATCCCATAAGGTAGTTCATGAGAACGGCATCTCTATTTAGACTTTTCTTTTCCATCACTTGGCGTCCGTCATCTGTCTGTTTTAAATTTTTCATTCAACGGTCTTATCCTTCGAAACTATCGAACCAATTTGAAGCTTACTTTGTCAGAAGAGTTCTTTGGTGGTATCCTCTGAGAAAATATTTCCTGCAATTTCGCACTCATTCTAGATTGATGCCAGGGGGGGGCATAATTGGACCCTATGGTTAAAACGATTCAAATATCCATTTCTTTTTAATTACTTGGCCATTTAGAACCAAACTTCGAAGAAAGTCCCTTCAAAATTGATGTCCTGCATGTCAACAACCTATCAAAAAATAGCTGCTAACATGAGCCACAATTTAACATGGGACCACAGGGAAAATAAAAAAAAGATCTTCTTGTTCGGAATGACTGTGCCAAATAAAACCTATAATACGTGTATCTACGATGATTCGAATATTGTATTCTCACTGTTGAGACAGAACAGTTCCTATTTTTAGCGTTGTGAGATTTCCTTGTCTTGTACCCCCGGTACAAAACAGAATTTACCAAGCAACGTATTCTGACGTCATTGACATCGCTTAGGATCGACAGATGACATGAACGGCATGTCGGTGAAAAAATCGTAGTTTATGATTACAAAATTGAGAAAATAAATCAAACACCATTGAAAATGCAAGATTTAGAAATCTCAGACACCCTCGAGTAAGATTTCAATGGTTCTCTGACTCGGCAAGCCTCATCGGAGAAATATTGAAATCTTACCCTTGGGTGTCTGAGATTTCTTGATCTTGCCTTTTCACCGGTGTTAGATTCATATAATCTTTTAAAAAGTGACAGCTGCATACAATAAGAGCAACTTACGGAAGCCTTTTAGGGCCGTACAATTTACTTTTTCTAATTTGATTTAACGGATTATTAATTTGATATAACAGATTACTAATTTGATATAACAGATTAATAATTTGATATAACAGATTATTAATTTGATTAAACAGATTATTAATTTGATATAACAGATTATTAATTTGATATAACAAATTTTTAATTTGATTAAACAAATTATTAATTTGATATAACAGATTATTATAGTTTGATTTAACAGATTATTAAATTGATATAACTGATTACTAATTTGATATAACAGATTATTATATCAGCTAATGGAGGCCATCTTGGACGGACCTCCGCGGGTCCAACGAATGTTATTCTGAAAGTAGACCATCTAATTACCATTCAATCAAAGTTTGATCTTAATTGGCCAAATAGTTTCGGATGAGAAGATTTTACATTGTTTTTCTCTTAAGGTCCTAT
>MJUU01013517.1:7813-24170 GCA_002080025.1 Modiolus philippinarum | reverse complement strand
AGATTTCGGAAAAAAGAAGTTGTGAGATTTGAATTGGAGGTTGCAGAGGGTGGGTTATTAAAGTGGATAAAAAGAAGGTGGAAGAGTATGAATACTTGTTCACCCCTATTCATAGCTAACCTTCGTATTTACTTTTCTAACTAAGTCAGTCCGGGAAGTCAGTGAACCCATTTTCTCAATATTTCAGAAAACTGAAATTTTTGTACTGATAAACAATGAAATGATATGAGGGAAAATAAATAAAAAATGAGGAAAACTTGAATTCAAAATGGGGAAATACTAACCGCACTGCCGTATAACCTAGGAGTCAACAAACATTTAACCTTAAGGGTTTTATGGTTTTCATACCCTGCCTCACAAAGTCGTAGGGTATGATGTAAAAACCTGAGTTATGTGTCCGTTCTTGAGTTCTTCTGTCTGTCTTTCTCTCCATTTCCGTCGAAAATTTCCCCATGATAACATGTTTAACAAATAACGTTGCGTCTTAAATATGGAACGCCACAGCTGTCTTATGTGGAGCTCTGACATTGCTTGATGTGGTGTCGTGTTTACTTAATCATATTTTGTTATTATATAATATGGTTCTGACATTTCTTTATAATGTTGTAATATTACTCAATATAATTTTGATATGACATGATATGGTTGCGTAATTACTTGATATGGTTTTGGCATTATTTAATGCGGTTATGGCAGTAGTACTTGGCTTTAGTTCTTTAAAACAAAAGCCATGCCAAGTCTAAGTTAAGCTCAAAGGTATAGTTGGTTCTAGGACTATGCCCTGTAAAGTTTCATTTTTTTACCATCCTCACAATAACTTTTGAACGAAACCAAGTTGTTTACAACTGAACATTCTGCACTCTATAAACACTTTTTTGAAAATGTTTATGGTCATAACATTGTTCACAGCCCTAAAATGTAAGAAAAATAGTGATAAATGTGATTAATTAGAATCAAATGGCATAATTACTATATGAGTTCGGGATTGCCACTTCCCAGTTATAATCTGTTGTCAGTGATAACTATATCTGTTGTTTGTGATACCTCTGAAATAAAATGACGATTTCGTCCATATGAGGAGGCAAATGAATGACAGTTTTTGATATATTATAAATAAAGACCTATATTTTTCATATGTATTAAAATACTAAAGCTAATTAGCATATTATTGCAAAATCAAACTATTTTTCGGACGATCCCGTGTAATAATCTTTAAAAATGAACTTTAATTCAGCGAAAACTCCCGACCTATGATACTTCATACAGTAGTATTTAACTCATATGTTAACCTATACATATAAAATAAATAACAAAAACAATGGAAGATTCAACGGGATATTATGATACAACAAAACACTGCAAACTTGTTTACATATCTGCAGATGTGATAGCCACTGTAGATGGGATTGCCGGTAATAGAGTGTGTAAACGAGCAACGAAAATCAATTAAATATTAATGATCAGAAAGGTCCAATATCTATGGAAGCATGGAGGGACATGTGATTTTTTTCTCTAACTCGTGGCCACGACATACTAAGTCGTGGCCACGATATATATATGTTTTTTGGCCAGGAGTTCCTAATTTCCTACGACATGCTAAGTCGCTATGTCGTTCCCACGAGATGCTAACCTGTTCCGACGACTTACCAAGTCGTGGCCAAGAGATAACTATGTCCTGGTCACGGGATACTAACTCGTTTCCAGGACATACTAAGCCGGGCCCACGAGATAGCTATGTCGTGGTAACGAGATACTATCTCGTTCCCACGACATACTAAATTGTGGCCACGAGATTGCTATGAGTATAAGCAAAGTTCATTATTGAAAGCCTCTCAGTGTATAAGTATCTTGTGGTCGTGACATAGTAGGTCTTGGGAACGAATTAGTATCTCGTGGCCACGACTAAGTATGTCGTGGCCACGAGATAGAAAAAAAATCAGATGTACCCTCCATGCTACCGAAAATATCAAACAATGATGTCAATTGTTCTTAATTTGTTTGCATATAAAGGATAACAGATAATTGAAAGCTCAAGAAATCTTCTGGCGTCACATACACAATTTAACTAAGACATCTGTGGGAGCTAAATTCATACATTTTGCCTTTTTGTCCGATAAGTACAAAAAGCAGGTATATATACAAAAATTACAAAAGCATGGAAACACTGCATGGCGTTGTTATATGCATGCACCGCAACCCTTTCACGGTGTAGTGAAAGTCATAGTCGGTGTTTGTTATTTAAGTAATAAATTCTACATCTACTGATAACTCATTAGCGAAATAGAAACATGGTTACAATTTGTGAATTCATAATACCAATCATCTACCCATGTCAAGTGTTTGAAGTCGATTCCTTCACTTCAAACCATTGACAAATCTAACCTTTATAATTATGCAGAATATACCCCCTTCCAGGTGGAGGATGGAACCTAATATACCAGCCTTAATTTATACTGTTTTAAGGAGATTTTAATTATCTTTGGCTTGGGCTTCTGAAATGCCACTGTTATAAGGTAGAAATAACTTATAAATATTGTCAGCAATAAGTAAAAAATTTGGCTCAAATTATGTTTTTAATAAGGCAAAAAAAATGCAAATTAAATGTGCTGCAGTATATAATAATATAATAATAACGTATCTGACGAATAAGGAGTTCACTAATGCATATCTAATAATTCTCCGAAGTCCACCAGTAAATGTTCATATAAATACTCCTTATAGTCTTCACTGAATACCGGTAATTCATAAAAATAAATTCATTACGACGGATATCAATACAAAAGATGTGCGTAATAATTCTGTATAACTTATTAAACTGACTGCCTAAACCTTTTTCTGCACCTTATATTTATACTTACAATATTTATAGAAAGATCTTTCACAACAAATAACTGGAACAATCCCAGTTAACTAATAATCACATGACTACTATGTTTCCTAAAGGTGAAAGATCCAGATAATTCTAATGTCTAGGTCAAAGTTCCAGAAATTTCTAAGGTTTAATAACCTTGACCATTGTTTGATTACCTAGACCAAATTAATAATATTAAGGCCTTACAAAATAAAAACAATGAATACAATGCATTTTTAGAACATTTGCAATACTATAAACACCTATAACACTACCTCAAATCCGTCGGTATAACCAAGCTGCGCAATTGTATTAGCAATAAAATAAAATAAATATCTGAAACACCCAATCGACCCCATAATCGATGGACCAAGAACCCGAAATGAAATCTCTGCATACGCATACACCTAGGAACATAACCCACTAAGAACCACAATTATGCTGCCCGTCGCATGCACCATATCATCAAACGATCGCAAAAGTTTTGCCTTCTGATAAAATTTGCTTTTTACCTGCATTTCCAAAAAACAGTGAGCATAACTAAGCATTGTGTTCAACAATCTAGTAAGGTTTGGTAGTAATTGGATCATAGATGTGGGAAAAGTAGCGATTACAAAATGTTTTCTACAAAATTTTACGTCAAAAAGGGCAATAACTTTGCGAAAAACAGGGTAGATAGGAAAAATGAAAGGATATGGAGTGAATGTACATGTGACATTGACATGTCAACACAAAATGCCCGACTAAGCAATGAGTTCAACAAGTTGGTGAAGTTAAGCAGCAAATTGATCTAGTATGTAGGAGAAGTAACTAAAAACTAAATTTGACGAAAAATTATGTAGCAAATTTCTGTTACTCTGTGAAAAAGGGTTGAGCGTTGTGAAATTGCGATGTGCACTATCAACAATTCTGTGAAATTTGTCTGCAATCGAATCAGAAATGCACATCTTATATAGACAGTAAAGTCAGGAGGCAAGATATCGTTACGATTTTTGTTCAATAACGCAATTGCTGGCAAAGTGTTGTTACTTTGGGCCAGATCCGTCATGGAACATAGTCGCCAGCTGGGAACTTGCTTTAACATGGGACACTATGGGAAATTCATACCAGATCTTGTAGATACTGGAGCTGATTTAAAGTTAACTTGATACCTATGATATTAATTAATGAGGTGCTTACATTTGGTGCTGATCTGTTACCTATATGGCTGATGGCTGATGAAGTAAGTTTATTAAGTCGTAAGAGATCAGGTTCACACAATGACAAGTTTAGAAAAAAAGATAAAATACTAGCCAAAATTCTTATTTTTGTGTCCGTTTTACAGATAAAAATGCATTAACTGTAAATTTGATTTATACAAATGGACAATTTATATCACGAATTAATCACTAATTTAGTAATTACATTCATCTAATATAAAACTGATACACAATCACCAGGATCACACAAAACCTATACCTCTATATAATATTATATATAATTTTTGAATTCAAAACATTTAGAAACTTTCGAAAAATAGACTTCTCGTTCCGACAACTACTATTCCGACAATTAATTGCAGTACGTAGTTGGTTCCGCTATTTAGTTAAGAGAGCGAAAATACTATCTCTAAAACCAAGGTTGTGTTCAACCATTGTTGCAATTGGTATTCATCTTCCGAGGTCCATATGTCCTTCGACACAAACCCTTGACAGATTTGGCTTATAAATATTTCTTGGGCTCGTACTTCTCTACACAAGAACTAACTAAATGAGCTACTGACACTGGGACAGACATCATTTTTATTTTCTAGGCTACTACTCTTGATCAAATACAACCAGACGAACCAATGGGAATCCGCCTTAACTAATTTTGATTGACTTTATTGGCTCATCAATTTGCTTTTCGTTTAGAGAGGCAGCACAGAAAATATAAGCCAAATCTATCAAGGGTTTCGGGGGAAGGAATGGGCCTCAAACACTTGACAGGGGACGATGATTGATTTCAGAATTTATTTGAAGTAAAGCGATCTCCGTAGTCAACGGTCTCAAATATGGCGCCATTTTGTTGCTATCGTCGTTGTGTATCATTTCGCCATTCCTTGAAAGGGGTGTTGAATATAATAGCTTTGATAAAAATGTCATATTTTCAATAAAGTTAGTTATCTTAGTCATAAAAATGCAAAAACCGTTTCGCTAGACAATGATGCAGGTGTTCATTTTATCAACATCCGGTTGCACTATACATGGGTTGCACATCTTTTCCAATCCGGATTTGACTCGTCATTTAGACGAGGTCATCTGGGGTCAACCGGAGGAAAAATGACGTAATCCAACGTTGGAGCAAGGGACAGATATTTTCTACCAACGAATCTTACGTTGTTATTCAACATATGGGTAAAAAATCGTTTTCAACTATCAAAGAAATCCAAGAGGAACATTTCCAACCCACAAAAGACGAAACTAGAATGGAAATGAAGAAATTACTATCATTGTCTATCAGCGTCTCGGAACCAGTTTTGTACCAGATTACTCCTTGTTTGGCTAAAATAATGAGCGATCCCGCAAATGCGCAATCGGTGTTTTTCTAGAAACTGACACGAGACATTTACATGATTGGCCAATCGCCAACTGAGATCAAATTAAGCAATAACAGTACATTATTTGAATACCCGAGGGCGTCAATCGTAGATTTGACGGTCAAAATGCAGTTTACAGGCGACGCGTAGCGGAGCCTGTAAACGGCCGGATATTTTGACCGTCAAATCAAGATTGACGCCCTCGGGTATTCAAATAATGTACTGTTATTGCGATTGTAATGCAATAAAAAACCATTAATCGATTTCATGTTCTATTTTTAACTTTTGTATTTGTAACCATACAAGGAACCAGACTAAACAGGGAACCTACCATGTCCCAGGTGTGTAGATGGTGGAATTGGCGGTCGGTTCTGACCAATCAAAACTTTCGTTATATAAATGTTGCATTCCAATAATACCTATGTTGATTATCATTTCGATACCCCATTAGTCAGGAGGTGTTTATATTTGCTAGAAGTTAGAGAAAATATTTCTATTTCGCTTATGAGATATAAGAAGACAAGGATTTTTACTGAAATGACAAATACAGACTATGACTTTTCACCACGCCGTGAAAGGGTTGCAACGTATTGAACAGTTTCATGCTGTGTCTAAATCGTTTTGTAATTTTTGTGCCTGCTTTGTGTACTTACCGGACAAAAAGGCAAAATTGACTGTCAAAAAGCGGCGGATTAAACGCAAAAAATATCGGACAAAGGCAAAGTTTGCGGACAATAAGCGAATCGGACAAATAGCGACGGACTATATGCAAAAGAAATCGGACAAAAAGCAAAATTGTCAGACGAAAGATAATTCGGACAAAAAGCAAATCAGACGAAAAAGTCGGACTTAACGCAAAAGTTTCGGACAAAAAGTTACGAGCTAAACAAAAACGTTTCGGACAAAAGGCAAAATTGTTGGATGAAAAGCAAAATCGGACTTAAACAAATATTGAACATTTAGCACTGTACATATCAAACGTCATTTTTTCTGTAACAGCTGTTATTACATTGCACACAGTAGTTCTTTCTCGATTACTGAATGTTACGTTGTATAATATTTAAAAAACATGTTCGCCGGTGTTTTGTAGTCGATATACAAATAGGTGTCAAATATTTTCGAATATTTTTGTTCCTCCTTCATGTAAGAGATCCCGAATTTATTTTACATAAAAAATGGTGGTTAGATATTGCATGAATCAAATTGAAGCAAATAAACTTAAAAGCTTTACATTAATTACGAAGAATCGCTGCCAAACACTTTCTTTAATTTATGTAAAGAATTTCGCAGAATCTCTAACAAGTATTCCTTTTTAATTCTGAGCAGAAGCAGAATCTCAACCGTAATATGAAAAAGAAAGGAAATTGGGTAAATATCAAGGAGACAACATCACATATCCAGGTTAAAACGACCCAAAACAAAGCATCTAGGGGTCACCGTGCGGTCTTCAACACAGTGAGGAACCTCACTCCATATAGCAAGCCCTAAATGGCCCCAAAAGGGTAAAAAAGTGAATAAATCAATGGAAACAAACCACATCCAATAACCCAAATATTAAGAAACTAAAATTTTATAAAAAGACAAGGACAAGCCAATGACCAACATATTCCTGACTGGGGACAGGCGCAAAAATTGCGGTGGGGTTAAACTCGTTTTCTTGGATCCAAACCCTCCCCCTATGTGTGGTGAATGGCTAAAAAATAAATACACAAAAACACTTACAGTAAAAATCAAACTAGAAAAAAGTCCAACTTATCAAGACGAGTACCCTTACAATGAAGTACATAAAACATGAAGACAATACACACAGGTACTGCCCGGACAAATTGTCGCAGATACTGACAGCTAGCTAAGGACATAATTTCCGTTGACTATGATATCAAGCCTTCTTACATATGAAACTTCAAGTATCTTTTAAACTCTCTGCAATATAGAATCCACAGTAGACAATTCCTTAAACTTTGAAATCGAATCGCACAGAATCTCCAAAAGATTCTCTTTTAAAACTGTGTGCAGAATCTTCAGACATTTCCTAAAAATTGTAGGCATAATTTCACAGAATCTTCAGACAATTACTTAATTTGAGCTGACCATCTCGCAAAATCTCAATGCGATAGCTTCATCTTTAGCTCATCTGGCCTACAAGGCCACGTGAGCTTTTTGTCATCACTATGCGTCCGTCGTCCGTCGTCCGTCCGTCCGTCCGTCTGTCTGTCTGTCAACAATTTCAAAAATCTTCTCCTCTGAAACCACTGGGCCAAATGTAACCAAACTTGGTTTGAATCATCACCAGAGTATGGCTTCTCAAAGTTGTGTTCGATTAGGCGGTAGGTCAAACAACATGGCCGCCGTTGCTAAAAATAGAGCATAGAGGGTAAATTGCATTTTTTAGCTAATAACTCGATAACCGTTACAGAAATCAACAATCTGACGGAGTAAAAGTGATCAGCATAGCAAGATCTACTTGCCCTGCAATTTTGAAGAAAATCCAAAAACCCGTCCCTGAGTTATTGCCCTTTTTCCGTAAAATTTTCAAAATCCGCGCATTTTTTATTTTTTTGACAAAAAGTGTAACAAATAGAGGTCAAGTGTATATTGCAAAAATGTTCAGCATATCAAGATCTACCAACCTTGAAATTTTGAAGAAAATCCAAAAACCTTTGTAGGAGTTATTGCCCTTTTTCATGGAATTTTCAAAATTTTCATATTTTTCGTCTTTTACTTCCAAAACTATAGCAGATGAAGGTTAAGTGTAAACTGATAAAATGTTTACCATGCTGTGTGGATTTCAAAACTGGTGTTTAAAATTGTTTGTTGACCGCCATTTTCAAAATGGCCGCCGAAAAAAAGCGGGAAAAATTCAACATCGTTCGATTTCAATGAAATTTAGTTTCCAAATAGATATTGATGTAGCGACTTCAAAACCGGTGTTGAAAAGTGTTCGTCGACCGCCATTTTCAAAATGGCCGCCATTGTCCGATTTCAGTGAAATGTGGTTTCAAAAAAGGTATTGATGTCGCAACTTCAAAACTGATGTTAAAAATTATTCGTTGATCGTCATTTTAAAAATGGCTGCCAAAAAAGGTGGGAAAATTCAACATTGTCCGATTTCAATGAAATTTGGTATCCAAATGGGAATTGATGTCACTACTTCAAAACCGATGTTGAAAATTGTTTGTTGACTGCCATTTTCAAATGGCTGTCAAAACAGGCGGGAAAATTCAACATTGTCCGATTTCAATGAAATTTGGTTTCCAAATATATATATTGATGTTGCAACTTCAAAACTGGCGTTGACGGCCATTTTCAAAATGGCCACCAAAAAAGGCGGGGATATTCAACATTGTCCGATTTCAATGAAATTTGGTTTCCAAATAGGTATTGATGTCATAACTTCAAAACTGATCTTGAAAAATTGTTCGCTGATGGCCATTTTCAAAATGGCCACCAAATACGGCGGGAAAATTCAACATTGTCCGATTTCAATGAAATTTGGTTTCCAAATAGATATTGATGTTGCGACTTCAAAACTGATGTTGAAAATTGTTAATTGACCGCCATTTACAAAATGCTGTCTCGACTTCAAAACTTGTGTTGAAGGTGGTCCTTGGCAAGAATGTTTTTTTGTCAAAAAAGCCCCAAAAAGAAATATAGGAAAACATTATCAGACTTTAAATACAGTTCAAGACGTGTGATTTTTGACAAGCTAACCAAGTTTGAGAGACTGAAGATCAACTGTATAACTTACAATGTTAGCTTGATTGTGGCAACTGAAAGCCAGGTGAGCGATACAGGCTCCTGGGAGTCTCTGGTTTAAAAATGCACAGAGAATTTCGCATAAAATGTTTGTTGAATCTCCATAAGATGTTCTTTTTCTAAAACTTCACAAAATCTCGAAGAATTTATCAGATATATTTTGTACTCCTTTGAAATTTTGCACTGAATTAAGCAGAATATTCAGACCTTCATAAAAATACCGAACGGGTCATTGCGCAGAATCTTCTGAGACTCCAATTAATGTTCCGCAAAATTGTGCAGAACTTTCATATTGATCCTCGTTTAAAACTCTGTCTATGATTTCATAGAATCTTTAGACATTCCCAAAAAAAAATGTGTGAATAAAAGCGCAGAATCTTCAGATACACTCTAACACTTGTGTGCAGAATTGCACAGAATCTCCACACAGACTCTTAAAATTGTGCAACGAATTGCGAAGAATCTTCAGACACACTCTAAAAATAAATTGTGCGCGGATTTGCGCAGAATCTTCAGACACACTCTAAAATTGTGCACCGAATTGCACAGAATCTTCAGACACACTCTAAAAATTGTGCACAGAACTGCGCAGAATCCCCAGACACACTCTAAAAATTGTGCGCAGAATTGCGCAGAATCTTCAAACACATTCAAACCATTATGCACGGAATTGCGCAGAATCTTCAGATTCACTCTAAGAATTTTGCATGGATTGCGCAGAAACTTCGGTCACACTCTAAAAATTGTGCGCAGATTTGCGCAGAATCTTCAGACACACAGTCTAAAAATTCTGCACGGAATTGCTTCAGACACCCATTAAAATATATATAAGTATAGATTTGTGCAGGATCTTTATAGCACATTATACATAAACTCTGCAAGGATTTTTCAGACAATCCCTTAAAATTGCTTGCAGAATTGTACGCACTCACTATAAGATGCTCTTTTAACACTCTGCACAGAATTTTCATTATACACCGAGTCTCCCTGGTTTTTATTTCACTATTTATAGAGTCTTAATGGATGGTTATAGCAGAGAAATAAACAGGGAAAGGATTATATTGAATCCAATAGGTTATTGTCAAAATCATGGAAAGGGTCAGGGTAATATTTGGGGAAAAGGTAGGGTTATATTCAGTGAAGGGTTAAGGTAAAAGTCAGGAAAATTTTAGGATTATATTCACTGAAAATGATATGGGTTATATTGAAGGAAAAGGCTAGGTTTATAATTAGGGAAATGTTAAGATATAAACGGGGAAAGGGTTAGAACATTATTTGGGTAAATGGTTAGGATTATATTCAGGGAAAGGGTAAAGGTTATTTTAAAGGAAAGGTGTTATTTTCATGGAAAGTGTCAGGGTAAGCAATGATTTTCCCACTGTATAATTTTGGGCTCTTGACCTAATGGCAAAAATGCTTTTTATATATAATTTAATAAGTGAACCGAACCGTCAGTCTAAAAAAAACGAACAATGGATCGAGGGACAACGAAAAGATCGGAACACCAAGAACGAGATCACATGAATACGGGACAGAAAGGAAAAATGAAGACACACATACAGGTGAACATCATGGGCCATGGTGTGTTGAACATGTGACAGTTCACTCCGGTAGTAAAGTCAAATTTAAGTTATTGCTTTAGACTTATATCTCTTGATTGAAAACACTTCTGAGGAGGACAATCACACAATATTTGGTGATTTACTGTTGAGAAGATTTGTTATTTTAGTTTTAGCATAAGATAAGAATAAGATGAAATATTTATTTGAAATTCGGTTAATTTTAACAATAAACATAAGCTCAATAGAGCTTCTTATCGAATATACATGCATAAATAACTATTGAACTCATAAAACCAGGAATTATTTTACTAACTTTTTTTCAAAATTATACCCGCCGATAGCCGCTATATGTATGGGATGTCTTTGTACATGTATCTTTGTGTGTTTGGATTGTTGACATTATATTCTTGCCATGTTGCCATTCGGCTCTCTATCAGCTTTACGCATTTTTTTGTTCAT
Source organism: Modiolus philippinarum (assembly GCA_002080025.1). Lineage (NCBI taxonomy): Eukaryota > Metazoa > Mollusca > Bivalvia > Mytilida > Modiolidae > Modiolus > Modiolus philippinarum. Next base: position 12,985 of record MJUU01013517.1, on the reverse strand, counting down.
GGACTTTCAAATGTTTTGGTTTAATCTGCACTGATGAGACATAAGTATATCCAAATGCGCATATGCAGAAAATAAATTAACAATAACTTCAAGTTTTCAAGTTTTTATTTTCTCAAGTCCCCAACAGGGGAATGTGGATATAAACAAAATAATTTTCACAATATATGTCTAAGAACATAAAGTAATGCATTAAAGAACATTTTTATGCAACATATATACAATTGAGTTATGTGATATGAAAAGGAAGACAACCAATAGATTGAAATAATATAATTAATTTACTATTGAAAGTACAACTTTACAAAATTTTGCAAGTTTATGGTAAACATTATAGGTATCTGAATTAAATAAGTTATAAAATTTGTCAGTGTTTGGATTTGTAGTTAAATTACGTGGCAACAATGACTTACGTTCATTATTGAAAAAAGAACATTCAAATATATAATGGTATTCATCACCTATACAATTACTGCTACAGATGTCACAAATTCTATCATCACGTTCAATACCCCCAAATCTACCTTTTTCAATCGGAAGCCTATGATTGAGACAACTAAAATTACATAATGTTTTCCTTAAATCATCTGGCAAATCAAGTAAATATTTTTCTAAACCATGATTACATTTAAAAATTCTATAATTAAGACATTTTGGTGAATTAAAAACATTTGCAGCCCATTTTTGTTTAAACTGGTTACATAATCTTTGTTTTACATTCCTTGACAAAAATACATTATTAGTTACATTTTGTGATATCCAAAGATCAGAATAACCACATTCATTTAGAATATTCTCAATATACAATAACCATTTGGAATGAAAAATATCATGTTCATGCAATTTGTACAACAATTTATACAAAATAGCAGAAATCTTATCTTGTTTCTTCATTGTGTGGGGCTTCCTATTTCAACTGGAAATGAAATATTGATAAAATTTCCGACTCCTGTAAGTTCGTGAAACTTCATTGTGTTGGGCTTCCTATTTCAAGTGGAAATGAAATATTGATAAAATTTCCGACTCCTGTGCTCTAGATATGAAATCAACCAAATCGTTAAAAATATAGAAAAAAGTACAGGTGGAAGAATTTCACCTTGGCGAACACCTTCTTTGCTTTGAAAATATTCAGATTACAAAGCATTTTGACGTACGCAAGATTTAGCACTTTCATATATAGCACGAATAATAACAAACATGTTTACATCAAAACAGTTAACTGAATTTCAAATAAATTGCTTGCTGCAATACTCATGGACCTCAGTAAGGCTTTTGACTGTTTACCCCACGACCTTTCACTTTTGAAATTAAAATCTCATGGATTAAGTGAATCTGCTCTAAATTTGCTGAAAAGTTATCTTTCCGAAAGGAAGCAGTGTGTTAAGATTGGTGATTGTTCAAGTCAGATGCTGGATATATATAAAGGTGTGCCGCAGGGGTCTATTTTTGGAACTGTTCTGTTCAACGTTTTTATCAATGACATTTTCTTTTTTGTAAAACATTGTGATATATATAATTACGCTGATGACAACACCCCTTCAAAATCTGGTCACTCTTTAGATTCTGTTATTTCTTGTCTTGAAACTGATAGCTTATCTCTAATACCTTGGTTCTCATTAAATAAAATGCAGGCAAATCCAGAAAAATTCCAGGCAATAGCAATTGGTACAAAAACACATAAACAGAATTAAGTCTTTAATCTGAATGGAAATAATATTAAACGTGAAGAGGAAGTCAAACAACTCGGTGTCACCATTGATTTTAAATTAGACTTTAATATACACATATCAAATATCTGTAAAAAAGCAGCTCGCCAACTCAATGTTCTTAAACGAATAGGTTCACATTTAACCACACTTGCAAAAATTACAATATATGACTCTTTCATAATGTCTAACCTAATCTACTGTCCTTTAACTTGGTATTTCTGCAGCGAGAAAAATACCAATAAAATCGAAAATATACAAGAAAGAGCACTGCGCTTTATTTACAATGATTTAACAAATTCATATGATTCTCTACTTGAACAATCTGAACTACCATCACTTAAAATCCGAAGAATGAGAGTCATCGCATTAGAGACTTATAAGATTTTAAACAACTCCGGTCCAGAATTTTTACACAATATTGTAAATTTTAAAGAGCATTCTAAAGAGACCATTTTGGGCTCATGTTGTATTGTTGTATTGTATATATAGCTTATCAGACTTTAAATAAAGATTACTTACTTACTTACTTACTTACTTAAAACAGTTCAATGGAAGACGTATCCGGGTTTCACGATCTGGTTTTTAGGCTATTCTTAAATCTTACACACATTGAAAATATTAGTTTCCTTCCCCGAATCTCTGAAACCCCACATTTGAAGTGCATTCATAGCAGACAAACTAACAGTTTAGGTGGAAGTGGCGAAGAGTGAAATATTTGTTGAATCATTGCATGAATGGGACAACCTTTTTCTTTAAATTTTAGCTCTAAAGCAATTGAATGTCGTTAAATGCGGCCACAAATTTCATCGTTGATAGGGAGAGGTTTAGGAAAGGGCGGACAGTTGCATTTCTCATATTTAGCTCGTCTTTTGACACGTTATTCGAGTTTAACATTTTCTCGACCTCGTTCAAACCAAGCAAGGGAAGTAATTCATGATGCCCTAGAACGGTTTGAAGACACTAGATTTGTCCCTTTTCGTATCAGGGGAATCGTTTTACAAGAAAGCTTCTCGAGGGCCAGTATTGACCTCTTTCAATATTTAGAGGACAGCAATGGAAACATACTTGATCGTAATCAAGTAACTTTTAAAAACATAGAAAGTGGAAATATAACAACCAGGTCTGTTGATTTTAATTCAATGTTTGAAGGAGGGATTTCAGCATTAAAACAGTATTCAGAAGGGAAGATGGTTGATGACCAATTAATGTATATTATATCCGCATTTGTGTATGGTTTCCTTAGCAAAATTGGTAAGATATAACAATATTGTGTAAATGAAGGTGAAATAAGACATGTACAGTTAGTTCAACATGAACTGATTCTCTCACTCTCATCATGCTCATGTCTCTTATCAACGATTTCTGTGTAACAAAGTGTGACTCGGCTAATTTCAGATAAGTCTCCAAAATTACTCCCAAATTGTACACTTATGCATGTTGATTACGGTAGCAGAACGTTTTGGCCTCAGTGTAACATTGGATTTGGTCTTTTCGGACTTGGACGTTTTAATTTGGCCATAACATGATCGGCAATACGTTAATTCAGTGAAAACATCTTACATAGATATGTACTTTATACAATTTCCTGATATTTAATTCTGATTATATACATGTAATGTTTAAAAATTTCAAATGCATTAACAGTGTTTTTATAATGATTTAGTTGTATGTTAATTGGAATTCCTCAATGGGAAAACAAAGTAACAAATGTGGTTTAATGGTTTATTAATTTTTGATTGATACCAAATAATACAAATGTAATACTTGAGCCTTCTGTTGAAAAGCAATGATGGAAGTCTTCTTAGTAATATCTAACCCCAAGCTACAGTACAGCAAGAGACTTACCATGATAAATGACTGTGGTAGACATATCACTCTAAATTTTTAAATTAATATATCTCTTTTCCTGATTGATCTATCCACATAATTTCTTTTGGATATCAAGTGGTAAAATGTATCACTCTAAATGCAAAAGAAAGCATGTTGATAGATCAAATAGGAAATAAAATATACACATTTCACTAAGCAAAGTGATATGTCTATCACAGTGAATTATCACGGTAAGTCTCTGGCTGTACTGTAAGACAAACTTCTGCAACATTCGATAAAATCTTAATATAACTACTCTTATTATACCCCCTGCAAACAAAGTTTGCGGGGGGTATAACATATGTCCCTGTCAGACTAATCCTCTGCTGTTAATGAGGCTTAAGGGTAATAAAATAATTAATGTACCTGACTGGTGTTGTCAATGATAATCCCTTGCCTGTGGAAGGCAACAATCATTTTGATAAATTTTAAATGCATTTTTAATTATAATGAATAAAAAATAGTAAAATTATTGATAGTTATTATATAGATAGCGGTGAAAGATTGAGATTTCCCAGTGAAAGAAAAGTGATAATTAACTGTGAAATTATTTTCCATAATTTCACTCTAGGAAGTGACGTCACAATAGACGTTGTCAAGGTTGTTGTTAAGTAAACGTCACAGCGGATTAATCTTTAAAACATAGTTCAAAAAATGAAACATCAACGGAACCATCAAATGTGCCTGAAGATCTATATAATAAAAACTATAACTAATCCTTGATTCTGATTATCGAAAATATTCAACTCATGATCGAAAAACACTGTAATTCGCTCATGTGCTCCGCGCATTCGTGAATTACTGCGTTATTCGATCATTCGTTGAATATTTTGCGATAATCAGAATCTTGGATTAGTTATAGTATAATTATCTAATATTTAAATTAATAAAAAATTTGACAAGTTTTGCATTTATTTCATTAAACTGTATTAAAATTAAATGCATAATAAATTAATTACACATGTATTTAACATGTACAATTTAGAAAATTTCAAATGAATACACACTTTTTTATGTAAATATAGTTTTTAATTTTTTGATACAAATAAAACAATTCAACTATATGAAAATAATCCATCAAAAAATTGAAAATTGCTAAATAGTAAGAAATTTCTTATATTATTATGTGGCTTATGTACAAAAAAATACAACTTATTAATTTTTGTCTCGCCCGCGACGAAAGTCGCGAAAGCGAGACATAGGCGTGCAAAGTATGACGGCGACGGCGACGGCGACGGCGACGGCGACGGCGGCGTAAACTCAAGTTTTAATACAGAAGCCTTTGATGTAGGAACTTTATATTTGGTCCATAGGTAGCTTACGGCGAACCCTATCTGTCGGACCCAAAATCATGTGACCTTGACCTATATTTCGCGGTCCAGTGACCAGGTTAAGTTTTTTTGCTTAAGTCCATTTCTCAATAACTAGAAGCTAGAAGTCAATGATATTTGGTATATAGCTTGGTCTTGATTAGTACATGTCCGTCTGCCATATGGCTTTTGACCTTGACCTCAATTTCATGGTCCAGTGACCAGGTTAAGTTTTTTTGCTTAAGTCTGTTTCTCGATAACTACAAGCCATAGGTCAATGATATTTG
>MJUU01013515.1:41879-66095 GCA_002080025.1 Modiolus philippinarum | reverse complement strand
TCAGGGAACTTATTCCATTTATAGTAAATAAATGATCTTCAGGGCGTCTGTTTTTCCTAAATGCCCCTTGACTTTCCCCTAAAACATTGTTAACTTCAAGAAAATTCATAACATTATCTTCCAGAATTTTTGCATATATTTTATACACATTTGAGGTCAGTGTTATTCCTGTATAGTTATCTAAATCATAAACTGAGGCAGTTTTGTGTATTGGAATGATTATTCCTCTTTGCCAATCACTCGGGATCTTGTCTAAGTCTGTAATTGAAGTGAAAAGATCCAACAAAGAAGTCAACATAATATCACCACCAAACTTTAGGAATTCGTTGGGTATACCATCTAGACCGACTGCTATCCCTGATTTTAGGGATTCCAATGCTTTTTTTATATCAGGTTCTTTAATTGGTAAAGTAAACATATTTTTTGAGGGCATTTTATTGATTTGGATTTCAGAAATAAAATTCTCAATTGAGAATTTTCTATCAACGTCAAGGATTGTTGAATCTTTTCCTATTTCGCCAAAATGTGAAACAAGGCACGTTTCAATTTTGCCTTTATCTTCGATAATGGTTGTCTTATCGACAGGATCAATCAATTGGGTTGGATTGACGTCGTTCTTGTTATTGCGAAGCAATTGCCAAAAACCTTTTGACTTATTTTTTGAGACAATGCATTTATTATTGAATATCCGCATTTTATGCGCGTTCATGTTTTTCTGGATAGCTTCTTGTACGGCCTTTTTCCTTTTCAGGTAGGACTCCGTTAAAAGTTTACCGATATGCGAGTCGTGCGGTCGAGAATTGTCGTGTGTCCGTTTTAGTCGATTAGCGACTTGTCGGGATTTTATTAGCTTATCCACTTCTTTATCCCAGAATGGTTTATATTTTTTAACTTTTGTGTGTTTACCTACTACGGCATATGCTATTTTGTCTACATTATTCTTCCAGACATCCCAAACAGCATCAATATCGTTTGTCAAAGGAAGTGGGGAAAATTCAAAAACCTCTTTTAATTTTTCTTGAAAAACTTCCCAGTCGATATTTTCATTTATTTTCCAATTTAAGACTGGTTGCCCTTTACTAGCACGAGGGGTACTTTTACCAACATGTATATTTATGGTAACACTGATGATAACATGATCGCTATGCAGAGCGAATTTACCTTCTTCGTCAATGGTTACATTTTTAACACACGAGGTAAGATCATTTGATAAAAGTACGTAATCAATGGCCGACCTTTGGTTATTAAGGATGCGCGTGTATAACCCATTACAGCAATTGAGGACATTAAGTAAATTTAAATCACTCGCTTCAATGAACTGTAGTAGACGAGTACCGTTAAAAGAAGAACATTGCTTCAATATGTTCTTCCCAGTATATTGACATATTTCTAGACATTTACCATTGAAATCTCCCATAAGAAGTATACTGTAACCTAAGCTATTAAAATATGTGACATTTTCTAGTAATTCATAAAAAAGTGCGTCCGTTTTATCTTTATCTATTCCGTCATTCGGAAAATATACCACACCGACCGCAACCTTTGTATTTTTTATTCTGACTAGCGACCACAGTCTTTCAAAAGAATCCGTTTGTGACTGTGCAAGATTTTCTGTTAAGATAGTCAAATCGTTATGGACACATAAACCAATTCCCCCCTTTGATTTAGTTCCCTTTCGACATTTACCTATCCACTTATAATTCTTATGAAGGTTATTAGGTCGATCATCTGTGGTAAGAAATGTTTCTACAAGACCAAATATAGATATACGTTCCGATTCAAGATGGCAGTTGAATTCGTACATTTTACTTGACAAACCTCTGATGTTCAAAAAATCAAACTTGTAGTTTAATGTATTTTTATTGAATTTTGTCTTTCCTTTACCCCCTCTATTACGTCTTTTGTGCTTTTTCGTAAGGTTTAACTTCACTGGATTGCCGACAGTTTCGGCACACTCTTCTTGGCCATTTACCTAATATTTACGACAAAACTTTGATTTATGACCAACTTCATGACATTTAAAACATTCTATGGCTTTACCATGTCTACAAACATAAGCGTTGTGGTTTGATTCACCACAGATAAAACAACCATACTTGGGGACAGGAGTATTCTTACTAAGGTAATAAAAGTCATTATTGTCCTGACTTCTGTTGTAACCTTGAGAAGCCTGAGAGCGGTGGGTTTTAAGTGACTGATTATGCCCCCTTTTACCTCTCTGGTGCATTGATTTGGAAGAGGCGTTTTTTGTTTTTGTTTTAATCTCTAGATTATTAGCCAGTTTCATCGTTCCATGATTGTTCAAATGTATGCCATCATCTTTGTAATATGCAGTATTGATTGGACCATTTAGGAGTCGAAAGGAAGAATTATTGTCTACAAAATGACAGTTTTCATTGTTAGCCAGTTTTNTGTTCCATGCTTAGTTTTACCATGTATTTCTAGTGGCTATATTTCCTTTGCATTTAATCCATATCAATTTATTGTTTATTAAGGGCCGTAAATGCGAATCTTAGGATTTTTTTTCAAAATGGAATAAAAAAGATAACAGGAAACACCTACAATGGCCGAAAAACATAGCCACATGCCAGAAAGTAAATAGGAACTGCACAAGAAAAAAAACCCACAATAAAAATACAAAAGACGAACATAAACAACGATAGGAACTCGGGACAGCCGGACTTGGTACCGGCACTAGCAAAAGCCAGCGGTAGGGTTAAACCGGTTTATGGGTACCCAAACCTCCCCTTTCTCTGTCCCGTTTCCCTATCATAGAATAAACATACGAATAAAACCCATACAGGTAGACTACTAACTCCATGACTTTTTAAAGTATACAAATGTATTGACGAAGATCTAGAGTTACATCGATATGAAGTGATTAGGCACCAAAAACAAATACATGTCACCATTATCAATTATAAGAAAACTTTGGCAGTTTATTTTATTTATGTTGACAATCACGCATTCATGAGTAATAAGTATGGATGTAGCGATGTTCGACTTTTTAAAATAAATTCTAATAAAACAATTGCTATGGGCCATCTTGAAAATACTACGAGGTATGAGCAAAGGTCATTTTAGAAGCACTCGTGGTGTCTTCAAAATGAAGAACAATCATAAAAACGTTCGGTTTTTTGTTTTATCGTTTACTTTTAGTTACTTTCTACATTATTTGCATTTATAGTCCATATCGTTTTATTGTTTATATAAATGTGTTTCGTATTGCTACAAAATAACAATATACCGAAGTTAATGTATATTTTGTTTGTGCATATGCGCATTTCGACAACTATATTCTCTTCAGTGCAGATAAAATCAAAACAGTTCGAACTCACTAAACCGAAATATGTGTCAAAGCTACAAATGTAACCATAATCAGTAATATATATATATTCAACTACCGGATACTACCGCAGTAGAAGAGGAGGTTTGACGTGCCATAAAACCGGTATAACCCACCATTTCTTTTTAAATACCTGTACCAAGTCAAAACCATTGCAGACGACAATTTTTTCTGTAGGTTGTTTGTTTTTGTTTTTGTTTTGTCTCGTGGACAAACTTAACAACTCTATTCGGCAATTTTGTTATTACAGTATCTATATTCGTTTTCAGGAAACTTGGCTATCAATGGCACTGCGACTCAGAGCGGGTCTTACATTTCAAGTAATACTATAATATTTGGTGCTTCAAAAGCAATAGATGGAAACAAAGACCAACATTTGAGGGGTGGAAGTTGTAGTCATACCAAGACTGGCAAAAATAAAGCTTGGTGGAGATTAGATATTGGACATTTAGCAATTATACATAGAGTCGTTATATATTATAGGAAAGATAATACATGTAAGTAAAATATATGTGATCGAAGAATAATTCTGGCTGGTTAATCTTTTGAATGTCCAGTTTCATATCATTCATGATGAAACAAAAGTAATTTGCATAAAATAATTGGTGTAAAGATGAGAAGTATAAAGTAATCAATTGTAGAATACGTAAAGAAGAAATAAATCTGATTTATTAAATTTTCATAAAGAGAAAAGAAATGACGATAAATTGTCCATTTTCCGCCGATTGTCCAGGATTTGACAGATAAATGTTGAACAATTAAACATGCATTTTAAACCGGTTTAACCCTACCACTGGCTTTTGCTAGTGGCGGTAGCAATCTCGGCTGTCCCGAGCTCCTATTGTTTTCTACGTTTGTCTCTTGTCTTATTCGTGTTTTTCATGTATAGTTCCATGACAGATTGTGGCATGTAATTATAATTTTCAGCCATTGTAGGTTTTCCTGTTACCCGTCTTTTTACATACGCTTAGTAATGTAGCTGAAAAAAAATATTGAAAATCGAAATTGTAGTTCATTTAAAAAAAACAAGCTTATATCATAATGGATGGTTAAAATTTTAATAAAATCATAACGGCAAACTCCACAAAGCTACACAAAACCCAATATTCTACAAATACACTTTTCTGGAAACTTATTACAAAAGTTTTGAAATAACAGTCTGCCGTTTTTTTCCCTACGTTGAAATTTGGCATTTATTCGCATTGTGTTGGCTTTTATCTGAATAATCCCAATTTGTCTTGGATTTAATTTTGCTTGTCACAATACTCATTTCCATTATTACTGCGCTTGGATTGTTTAATAGATAATGGTATAAGATTGAATTTTAGATGTTAAATATTATTCCATTTTTTTGTTTCTCAATATTTTTGTACAACAATTAGTTGTCATTTCCTATGTTCAGTAGGGCTTCAATAGCTGCCATGAATGTTATTGCTCTTTAAGTCTTCCCGTTAAAAACACAATAGTAATACGGAAGCCCGTTAGTGTCAGACGGAGTTTTCTATATAAGTCGTTATATAACTCGTAATAACGACTTAGCTAACTCGTTATAACGACTTTCTAACTCGTTATAACGACATAGCTTATTCGTTTACATGACTAGGAAAACTTTTTATAACGACTAAGTAAGCTAACTCGTTACAGGCGCGGACCCAGAAAATTTGAAAGGGGGGGGGGTTCCGATGAGAAAATAAAAGAAAAGTTGGCTGAGTGGAGCGAGGCGCGAAAATTTTTGTTTTTTTTTTAGTAAAACAGCAGGATATTCATTAAAAAAGACATATTTGTGCAAAAAGGGGGTTCGAACCCCCAGCACAACCCCCCGCCCTGGATCCGCCAATGCGTTATAAGGGGTTAGCTTACAAATTAGAATCACTTGTAACGATATCCCATTGTCTTCATGGAAACTGAAGGAAAGTGACTTGCTGCACTATTAACATTCCTATACCAGTGAACATATTTAAACATTGGACCCTATGGGAAAGCACATTCAAAGATCTCTGAAACTGCTGACCGAGTTAGAGCTAAACATAGTCACAATGGTGATTTGATGGTCCCTTCTAAAAAATGTTCTGTAGGTCCATACCTCATTCCAGATGGCCCAGTTAGAACCAGACTTATTCAATCTGGTCCTTATATGGTTCCTTAAAACAGGTATCGGACAGGTCCGTACCTCATCTAAAATGGCCGCCAGCAGGGAACCTAGTTGAACATTGGACCCTAAGGGAATACACATTCAAAAATCTCAGAAACTACTGGTCCAATAAGAACCAAACTCAGTCACAATGTTACTTAGATGATCCATTCCAAAAATGGTACCTGGAAGGTCCGTTCCTCACCAAAGATGGCCACCAGCGGGAACATTGTTCAACAACAGAAAACACATTCAAAGATCTTCTCTTAAACTACTAGCCCAGTGAAAACCAAACTAAGTCAAAAATTGTCCTCAGATGGTCCCCTCCAAAAAAGGGTAACGAGTAGTGCCATACCACATCCAGGATGACTGCCAGCCGGAATATAGTTTAACATTATACCGTATAAGAAAAACACATTCGAAGATCTCCTCAGAAACTATTACTCCAATGTGAACCAAACTTAGTCACAATAGTCTTTAGAAGGTCACCTAAAAAAGTTGTATTGCCAGGTTCGTACCTCAACAACGATGGCTACCAGCGGGAAACACAGTTTAACATTGGACCCTAGAGGAAAACACATTCAGCGGTTATCTTCTCATAAATTGCTAGTCTAATTAGAACCGAACTTAGTTACGATGGTCCTTAGATGGACCCTCCGCAATCCGGCAGGTCCAAGATGGGTGCCAGTGGGAACATAGTTTAACATTGGACCCTAAAGAAAGACATTCGAAGACCTTCTCGGAAACTATAAGTCCGATAAGAACCGTAGTCAAAATGGTCCTTAGATCCCTCTGAAAAAGGTATCCGGTAGTTCCGTACCTTATCCAAGGGAACATGGTTTAACATTGAATACTATGGAAAATACGTTCAAAGATCTTCACTGAAACAACACCGTTAAAACCAAACTTAGTTACAATTGTCCTTAAATGGTTCCCTCTAAAAAGCAGTTTCAGACATTTCCGTACCCCATCCAAGATGGCCGCCAGCGGGGAACATAATTTGAAATAATACCCTATGGAAAAACACATTCAGAGATCTCCTTGTCAGAAACTATCAGTCCAGTTAGAACCAAACTTATTCACAATGGTCCTTAGATGGTCCCTCCCAAAAAGGTATAGGATAGGTACGTACCTTATCCAAGATTGCCGCAAGCCTGAGCATAGATTAATGGATCCTATGGCATATCGTGTGCGATACAGGCTCTTGATAGCTTCTTGTTCATATCAGATACATTATCAATTTATGGTCAATTTATCTCTAGAGCCTTTTTGCTCTCGTGCTGATTTACTGACCTAGGGCTGATAATGGGTATGATATGAGAAATGTCTTGGTATAATCTATAAAAACTCAGCCAATGTATAGACAGAGAAACTTATCATAAAAACAATAGATGGGAAATTTAAGAAAAAATTGCCCCACCGCTATTTTTCAAGCAGAAATCCTGCAAAGGACCCACAATTTCTGGCTCCGGGATGCAAAGATCTTGAGCAAGTCAGGGATGCTGAAAAGAGCTTGGATGCAAGGCATCTTGGGCGTGGAGGGTCTTTTCGGATGGGGAGATACCCCGTCAGAAAAGATTATTTTCTTGACTAATTCTTAGTAAATTATCCCTCTCATTCTGAAAAATGGAGTTTTTCTTCAATTTACTCGTGCCATAGACTAAGGAAAGGCGAAAGAATCCTTCAGATCTAAAATATTATGCAGATGAGATTTCAATAATTTTCGCTGGGGTCCGAAGGTATGCAGGGAAAAAAATATTTAGGCAATACGCAAATTTCCCCCACCTTTCTCCAAGCAATTATTTGAGTTGTTGTAGTAATACCGGTCGAAATAATATATCTAGTAACACTATGATCAAGCTTGGTGATCGAGAAATATCACAAAAAAAAGAAAAAAAAAATTGAGTACTATAAATAAAATCAACCGTCCAAGATAATAATAGATCGCTCCGAAGATTCTGTCTGCGAAGATAGCAGACCTACCTCTTCACCATAAAGGCAGAAATTCTGCAATACCCTACTGAAAAGGAAGAAGGGCAACCTTGCAAGGCCAAACCGGGAAAAGATGGACTTTGCTAGAGGCACGCCCCGCTGCAAGACGATGCCGATCAGCCGATCGGAGGAAAATTTCGGGTGGCGGAGACCAATGGGAAACTTAGGAAAATCACCAAGGAGGAGTGAAGGGATATAAAAGGGAAAAAAAAGCTGGACTTGGTGCGGCTCATCGAGTCGGCCACCAACCGGAAATTCAACCGTCGGAAGGTTTTCATCAGGAAGTTGCTCAAGGCGCTTGCGAAGCAGAGGGGAATACCAATATCTCCCTGCTGAAGAAAGATTAACTGGCCGAGAAGTTGAAACAGGGCAATGAAAAAGCCGCAGATGTTATAGATGTTGATGACAAGCTGGATGCCTTGGGTGAGGTATTTCGCACAGTGGTCCTCCAGCCCAACACGCAACAGGACGTAGAGACTCTCATCAAGCTTACCTGAGGGGAATTCCGAAGCACGATTTTGGAGGGGCTGACGGAAAAGAAGGGTTGAAAGCAGAGATAAATCTCAACGTGGAGATGGTAAAGATCAACCCGGCGACCGTGAGAATATCTACGCCAACCTAAAATTCCAGTCGGCCTTGAAGGTGATCACCGATTCGGCAGATTTTGACGAAGTGAAAGCGCGGGTGGAAGATAAGGTCATTGAGACCATGGCAGTTCATAGCTAGGGGAGAGGGTGGAACTTTGGGCGCGTTGAGAAGCTAGAGTTTCAACCGAATGAACACAAACCCTTCATAGGAAGCTTATATATCCCACTCCCCAAGATGCTCGCTGCCAAGAAGGCAATAATCAACGTGCAGAATGAGGATCAGCAGTGCTTCAAATTGGCCATCCTATTGGCGCTTTGCCATGAGGAGGTGGACCAGAAACATACCAACCGAGTCCAGCAGTACGAAAAGTGAACGAATGAACTCGGACGGATCGACTCCCAGGTCTCACTCCGGGCAATCAATAGGTTCTTGAACTATATTATAAATGAGGGGATCAATGTCAACGTTTTTGGTTTCGATGGGGGAAGGAGGGAGGGCCCTATCCTTTGAGGATATTCGGGGGTAAGCGCGTGAATTTCATGCTAGTAGCTAATGATGTGACACGGCACTACTGCTGGATGAAGAACTTCTCACGACTCTTGACGGCGTAGGTAACAGATGACGACAGGGAACCACTTCACTCGGCAAGTAAAACTTGACCAGCACATTTAGTATTGCGGTTATAAGAAGGTCGAGATGCCGTTCTGGGGCGCAAGATGAAGACTACCATCCAGAAGGTAGTAGGGGTGAGCCATCCAAACCCAATACCAAGATCCTCCAGCTTCCTCCAGAAGCACATACCATCAGGAGACTGCTACAACATTAAGTGCTTTGATAAGACTAAATACGCCGGTGATCTACACCATGCAGCGGGAAGGGGAAGAAATGGTTCAGATCTTCGTTGATCGGCTGAGAAAGGAGATACCAAAATATCAAGATACTTCAGCAGAACGATTTTAAGAAGTCCATGATGATGACGGACGAAGATAAGTTCGCCTTCTTGGAAGCTACAAAGTCTTCCATAAGCGACGGGGGGCTTGGGAAGGATAGGATAAAGGACCATTGCCACTTCACCGGCAGATTCGGGGGGGGGGGGGGGGGGAGGGGGAAGGGCTGCACACAATGAGTGGAATCTGAACTAACAAGCGCCGAAATTCATCCCGGTCATCTTTCATAACCTGGCATGCTACGATTCCCATTTCTTCAAGGCACGGGGGCTACTGAGGGCAAGATCGATTGCATGCCCAACACGGAGAAGCGCTACATATCATTCACCAAGAGCGTGGCGGTTGGCTCATACAATGATAAGAAGGGGAAATGAAGCCGATCTATCAGCACCTGCGATTCATCGATAGCTTCAAGCTCATTGGGGCAAGCCTGCAGAAGCTAGTAGGCTCCACGACGACCGATGCCTTTACCAATATGAGGCGGGATTTATGGGGACAAGCCGATGGATCAGGTGTTCTGCAAGATTGGGCACTTTGCTGAAAGCTGAAGCATATCGTGTCGTATCCGGTTACTGAGCAAGGAGTAGATTTATCAAGGGGGGAAGGTTGAAAAAGATGCTTAGCTGACGCTATTGCAGGTTTACTCGGCCCGCACCAACGCCCTTGGTGATTGCCCGATGGCGGTCTTCGACTTCCCGACCGAGCAGAAGATCGAGGTTTGGGCGCTCGTATTCGATGGGCTGATGATTCATAACAAGGGGGTTCCATGCACCAGGCTGCCCGAGATTCTCCAAAGCTGCTCTCAGAGGGTGAAGAAAGTCGTCGTGGCGGATATCACCTTCACGGTCAATTAAATGTATGAAGCGTACGATATTCCCATCACAGCGATCGACTATATGGATAGGTTCGGGAGGCCCCAGGAGACCCCGCCCAAGAAAGCCTTCCGTAGCACAGTCACCATTGAGCATATCAGTGAGGAAGACTACGCTCAAGCTCAGAGGGTTTGGGGGCCTTTTGATGCAAGACAATTCGCGATTATCACTACCTCTATCTAAAGACAGAAGTTATCTTGCTCACCGACGTCTTCGAGAATTTCCGCGAAATCTGCATGAAACACTATGGACTCGATTCGGCGCACTACTACACAGCGCGAGGGTAAACTAACGACGCCGCGCTCAAGGTCAGCGATATCAAGCTTGAGCTTATCACCGACCGCGATATGCTGCTGCTCATGGTTGAGAAGGGAATTCATGGGGCTGACCATGGCGTCTCAGAAGTATGCTAGGGCGAATAATCCCTACGTGCAAGATCTTGATCTGAGCAAGCGGACTAACTATCTGATTTATCTGGACGCCAATTAGCTTTACAGGTTGGCGATTCGTCGGGCTCTGTCCAACGTAGATTATAAGTGGATCGATCCCCCGGAAGTCCAAGACTTCAGCACGATCGGTGAGAGGGGGTGATCGAGGATATATCTTTGAGGTGGATCTCGAATATCCAAGGGATCTCCACGATTGCATGTCACATGCTTATCCCCTAGTGCCGAAATCCATGGTGATCAATGGAATCGGGAGGCTGGTTGCCAAAATCCAAGATAAGCAGAAATACGTGGTCCACTACGTAAATCTGAAGAAATACCTTGCCTGGGGTCTGAAGCTAAAGAAGATCCATTGCGCCGTCCAATTCACCCTGAGCCCATCATTGAGGGGGTACCTACAAAAGATAACATGTTGTTAGGCGGCGTCCACTACCTTCTTCAAGCTCATGGTCAACCCAGTATTCGGGAAGACCATGGAGAATATTCGCAATAGGGTGGACGTGCAGCTGATTAATAGCGAGAAGGTCCCCCGAAAGCTTGTGGCCAAGCCCAACTGAAAACGCAGCCGTCGATCTTGAGCGAAGATCTGGATGCCGTCCATTGCACCAAGCTGGACTTCGATAAATCCATATACCTTAGATTCACCATCCTTGAACTATCAAAGACCCTGGTGGCCAACTTCGTCTACGATCATGTCAAGCCCCGGTATGGCGACCGACTCAGCATCTACTATACGGATACGGATAGCTTGATCTGCGATATCCAGACGACGGATTTATATAAGGATATGTCGGAGAGCATGCAGCAGTTCTGCGATACGTCCAACTATGCCCTAGACCATGCATCCAGTATCCAGACCGGTGTAAATAAGAAAGTGCTTGGGAGAATTCAAGGAAGAGTACGGCCGGATAAGTGGATCGCGAGGAGTGCAAGAAGGCTATGGGCGTGAAGATGAGCGTGGTTGAGACCAATGTGACCCCTGCCGACTAAGGGGTACCTGGATACGGGTAGGGAGAAATAACGCTCGATGAATATTATTCTCAGCCTTCTATACTAGGTCTTTTCTCTCGAGTCGTGCAAGAAATCTCTCTCCTCCAATGACCCACGGTAATCTAATCGTCCAGGACTGAGGCGGTCGCTCCAACCCCTCCCATCCCAGAATTTCTGATGGTCTTCGACGATCTGATGCTGAGCAAGAAGAATAAAAGCGAGGATAATAACGTTCGCGGTCGCTATGATAACGTCGATTGCTTCTGCCTCTGCAAGAGTTACTTCAAACTGCCACGGCAAATCATCCGGGAGAATGCACACTTCATTTGCCTCTTCCACCAGGACGATCGCAATCCTGACCAGTTCCAGAGAGGCCGCAATATATCGGTTTAAATTAGATGAGTTCTTCGTAGTCACAGATAAATTATGAATCCCATGATAATATATTTTTCTCTTGGCCCATCACCCCTTGAGGGCATCTCTGCAGTAGGTGCTGGCTCGAACATCGTCTCAAGCAATTCAAAGATCTCGGACGATGCTGGTGCGGAGTGGATGATCCAAGATTAGATCAGGAGAATTGCGGCGATCTTGAATTTCCCAGTGCCTGCAAGCCGATCTGGCGGAGAGTTGTGAATGCCGATTCCCATGCAATAATGAGAAGGTGGAAGCTGATAAGTGCCGGAGATGCGGGTTGGTGTGGCTCATGCCTCGTCACGCACTGGACGATATCAGTACCTTCTGCAGATATTCCACCAAGCCTCGTCCTTTGCTCCAACCTTACTGCGGTCAAAAGGTGGTGAGAGGGTATCCATACCAGTCTCCTTGCAGATCGGGAGGGATATGTGTAAGAAGCATATCGACCTATCGTTGAAGGTGCGCTGCCAGCACGCGCGCAATACCGGAAAAGTCTGAATAAAGACCTGCACAGAAGAATGTGCCGCCTCCATCGTCGGAAGCACTGTGAAACGCCAAACGGACCTTCAAATGCCCTCTAAAAAGTCAAACGCGCCCTAAATCGCCCCTCAAACGTAAAACACTCCCTACAACGCAAAACGCTTCCCCATTCGCCATCTTGAACCGTCCTCCCCTAAAAAGTCAAACGCGCCCTAAATCGCTCAGAAGTTGTCGCTTTGGCCGCAAATTACGAACGATGGTGGTGAGGTCATCTGCCTTTTCGGATGCTCCCGGTTATCCGAAAAGCCATAATTGTGGGCAACCGTATAAAAATGAGCTTCATTAAAATCACGAGCAATTAGCAACGCCATGCTCTGGCCAAGTCGCTGTAGAACGTGAAGCAGAATATCAAGTCGAGTCAGCTGAAGAATCGGTTTAAGAAGTAGGGGGCAAGTCAGAACCTCGGCAGATATTTCAAACCCTTAGTGGAAGCCCAGGAGAAAGCCGCCATGCAAATCACCAACAATCTGCCGCCCAAAACCGCTGCTTCCAGCCCTACCTTGCCCCCTCCTCGAGATTTTGCAGAGCTGCTTCCTATCGAAGAGGATCCCGACATCATCATAGGGCCAAGAACGCAGAACAATCTCCAGCTTAACATGACCAATCAGGCGGATCATACCTTTTGGATGAGAACAAAGACCCATGGATATCATCGGGAATGCTCAGGTCACTTTCGTCGGCAACGATCTCCTGGTCAATAGCCAGCGATATGAGGGAACGCCTGGGTTGTTGGAGCTCACGGTGATGAAGAGGAGCCAAAATTTCAATATGGACGATCTGGTGGCTTCCGGTGATATCCTGAAGAAGACCTATGCGATCTACTAGAATAATAGTGCCCTATCCAAGACCCTTAGTCCAACCGTAGCTTCAAGTGGAAGGGCAGCGTATCCTATATCTATGAGGAGGATAAGAAAGGGAGCAGGATTCTTTTTCTTTCATCAGACCCGACGCAACTGACCGAGCGCTTAGATTTCTGCGCCGAGCATTTCAAGCTGGGAATACTGGCGTCCACAGTGAGATCGTAGCCATCATCGACGACCTCCGAAATGAAAGTATATAGATAATGCCAAGTATAAGGGCCTTTGACTTATGTCCTTTAATAAATTATGCTAGTCATGAAGCACGGATATCGCCGCAAATATGCTGTCTGTGGACGTGAAATATTCGATACTGTGAAGAATCTGCTCGGACAGGTTTTTACTTCTGCTGCCGCCAAGACCCTTGGGGAGAAGGCTGTCATCAACGCCACCAATCCAGCCATCAGGGGAGTTCACTATTGACAAATATTTTGACTGCTTTTACCAGAGTCAGTCGTTTTTGGACTGAAAAGGTCTGAACAACGTTGAGATTGACTGAGCTTTGTTGATTCAACGCTTATAAGTCTTTTTCAACACTAGTTTTGACTGACAATGTCTGATCAGAGTTGCGCCAACTCATTTCAGTCAATCTCAGTGTTTACCTGTGTTGTAAAAGTCTGTGCAGTGTTGAGCCAACAATGGTCAGTCATTCTCAACACTACTGCGTTGTGAATGATTGATTTTTGTTGAGAATGTCCTCCAGTGTTGAGTCACGTTGACCAGTCATTCTAAACGCTACCTGTATTGTAAAAGACTTGTCTGTGTTGAAAATGACTGACCAGCGTTTACTAAACGTTGGACAGACATTTTCAACACGGGTCAGCGGGTGACAGTTTTATATTTGAACATCTATATCAAGTTAATTGAATTAAGTAAAGTAACGATGTAAGGACATGACCAATATGACCATTTCAATATTGAGTTGAGAGTACAGGGAACCAAAACCATTTTGTTGAGAAAGAATGATTCAATGATAATCATCAGATCTTTCAAATAGCAATTTGAAAACGTTTGGTTCTAACATTTTGCTTTTTTGTTTGTTTTTCTTTTTTACAAAATTGTTTAAAAAATGCAAAAATTATCAACTATATAAAGAAGTTGAAATCTGCATTTTGAAGTATGATTCCTTAGTGAAAGTGTATTTTTAGTGAAAGGAAAGAATAGCCTCTTCAAACAGTTTTCGAAAGAATGGGTAACATTTGCATTATTAATCCGTTGAAGGAACAAAAATTGCTATACCTTTTTACAAAGCACATGATCCTGAATATTATGAATGTAGGTTTTTTCGAGAACGACTTAGATTTTGTACTTCGAATGGTTTTAAAAATTTTTCCATATTGACGAAAACAAAATAAAATAAAAACTAGAATAAAATTCGTAAACCATGAGGAGAAATTTCCATACAACGCTTTATATATCTCTTGTAATTATTAAGAGAAATAGTGTTCATCTACTCTTTTTTTATATCAAAATGATAAAGATGTATATAGTTCCATTGGCGGTTCGGGAGGAGGACATTGGGGTCAGAGTTGGACCCCCTTTTCCTGGATTTTCTAACAAATAAATTTCGTGCAGAATTTAGTCAAAATTGACAAAAACTGTGCAAAAATTGTCTGGACCCTTCCCCCTCGGAATCTCCTATTTTTTGAAGACTGAATCCACTGGTCGTTCTCGCGGTATCTGATATGAAAAATATATTAAAAACGATATTTTTTATACATTTTTTTAAATAATTTAGATTCACGTCTTAACTGGCTGCAATATCGATATTATTTTTATTTCGACACCGTGATAAGTGCAACATCCGTAATAGGACTTAATAATATCAGAATACGCTGATAAGTTTGAAAAACACAACTTTTTTCTGTTATTCACTCTGGATTATTGTTTTAGGATACAGTTTCGATTCGTTTACAAAGCTGCACATAGTTATTCTGCCAGGGCCAGATCCGGGATTGGAGTTAAGAGTGATGCAATTAAAAAAAAATCGCCGTCTATCAATCGTAGCGAGGTGCGAATCTTTTTGGACAAATATTGGCAAAAACCCCAATTTTACTCTAAAAATTAATATTATTTTTGTTTTAGAGGGGGGGGGGGTGGCACGCCGCCTACCGCTGGCCATCCTCTGTCTGCTTGTAGTAAACACAAATAAGTTTAGTTCATAAATTGAACATGTTTTTAACTAGCAAGAATTTGGTTTTATGAGAATGAATGGTTTAGATTAAAAATGTCAAGACGCACGTCCGAATCCCCCGGTTCCAGGTTCGTTTGATAATAGAATAAGAAAAATGCTTCTGTCAGACGTATGATATTTTCCTCTTATATATGTATCCTGTATACTTTATTACTCGATTTTTTTCTAGTTAAAAATTCTAGAATGAAACCAGGGAACTATATCAGTTCCCTGATGAAAAAAAAAATAAAATTTCATGATTTCCCATTTTAGATTGCCCTATCGATTAATTTTTAAAATCCATTATCTTGATCTAATTAACATGTTTGACCAATTAAGTCAAAATGTAAATAAATTTCTGAAAACCCCTAGTCACTTCACTGCGGGAAGATAAACATATGCATGTCTTGTTATGTATATATATTTATGATAACAAAACTACAAATATCCAAATAAAAAGAAAAAAACATATTAAATGACATTCTACAATTTTGAAAGAAAATTAGATAGCAATGCATTTGTTGATTGATGTTAAAATAGCTCTAAAATAAACAATAAAATGACATTTATTTAAATCGGGTAGTGTACAAAAAATTGAGGTTCACAATTGAAAAAAAAATAATCCGAAAATATAAGTGTAAATGTATATACATTTAATTATTTCTTAAGGAAATGATAAAAAATTAGGTTGGGCATTAGACATAAATGGAAATACTTCATAATGCAGTAATAAATTGAGTGGGCATTATATTAGTATTTATTTGAGTGTAAAATAAAATTAATGCCTGATGCCGAACTAACTTAAAAACTTTAAAAAGAATACGTTAAAGCCCTTACCTTTGATGCGTCCTTATATCCCCGATTATAATTGACAGCCAGGTGGGGTTTAATTTATTGATCTTTTATGAATGTATTAAATGATGAAACGATACTTATGTGCATCGATTTTACATAGGTCATGTCACAATCTAAACCAACATTCAGGGTTCTTGGTGGATACTCCTAACAACCTAGAAGATTTAGTCCTCATTTTTCAATGGAAAAATATTCTGATAAATATTTCTTCTATAGAGTATATTAAACGGTGGATCTAGCCATTATAAAAAGAGATATCAGTCATTTTTTTCTTTCTTTGTCAATATGTGGCTCATTTCTGCACGATTTTTTTTCTAGAAAATGAGAGGTTCAAAATCCTGGATGGCATCTGTATCCGCCAATACTATTGTTGCCTTGAAGTTCAATATTAACAAAAATAAAATCGAACGATCGACAATTATTCTATAACGGCAGGCGAAATCGGAAATTCGTATTATTATACTTTATGCAAATTTCTTACATTATCCAGTTATTTCATTAGATAACCGACATTTGTTAATTTTCAGTAACGTCTCATTAGCCACACCCATCCTTAGCAACATGTGTTAATCGTTAGCAACATGTGTTAATGTCTAAATTAACACCCGCACCGATCGATAACGTCATCAGATTTTTATTTTCTCGTCACTATTGTTGTTGACAACAATAATCAAAGCTGTTTTAGTTATAAATGTATTCAGTAGTAAAATAAATGTGACCTAATCATATGAACAGTAGTAAAACAAATGTTATCTAATCATATGAACAAGGACCTTGACTCAAATTTAATTGCAGTTATGCTACAGTTCGATACAATAGAAAAACAGACTATTTGTTTATGTGTTTTAATGTTGCATAAATAAAACATATTATTATTATTATTTTCAAACATAACCATCAAGTACATTAAGCATTCAGTATAATAAAAATCATAATGCCCTTGGATGAAGGTGTTAGTTCGATTAACACACTCGGTGAAAAATTATCACCCTCGACGTTGTCTCGGGTGATAATTTTTACCTCGTGTGTTTATCTACCCTAACACCTTTATCCAAGGGCATTATTTTATAATAACCGCATACAGCGAAGCAATAAACATTTATAGTGATATTAATTATATATCGCAACAGGTAAAGGTTAAGGTAGAATTCGTTTGGAGTGATATCACATTCACTATAGTGAAACTAAAAATATGTAAAAAAAAAATAGCAAAATTTTTAAATATGCAAAGTGGAACTAACTAGATTTTACAGTATTACTAGCATTTAAAGTAATAAACCCAGACATATTTTGCATATTTTGTTTTTCTTACGCATCGCTAGACTTTTGGAATCAACAAGACGGTGATCAAGTTCAGCAACTGCTACAGACATATTCATTGAGGTTGTTGCGAGTGTCGATTTCTGATATTTGGTCAGAAATGCGGAAACTCTCTTCTTCCATTTCATAACATGTAAAATATTTTACCCATAAACGACAATTTTTCATGTTATATTCTAAAAGCATGTGTACCTCTACAGACAAATGACAGATTTTGGATAGAATTTCAAGAAATTTACATTACCCCTTCACATGATTTTCAAGACATAAATTTCTATAGAAAGCTTATGAAAAACCTAGAAGTGGACATATCTTGCCGAATTTTCAGTTGCCTGTATCTCAAAATCAACCTCATATCATGCGCCGCACGAGCATATTATTTTTTTCTTGTTTATTGTCAACCTTTCATAACGTTCTACTGATTCAGAATATTTTTATGAAATTCTC
Organism: Modiolus philippinarum; assembly: GCA_002080025.1. Taxonomy (NCBI): domain Eukaryota; kingdom Metazoa; phylum Mollusca; class Bivalvia; order Mytilida; family Modiolidae; genus Modiolus; species Modiolus philippinarum. The sequence goes on along the minus strand of MJUU01013515.1, from coordinate 48,177 downwards.
ATTACTTTCATTCAAAGGTTACACCTACCTTAAGTTGCAAGTATACGTCTTTAAATGTCTCTGCTACAGAGGACATATATTGGCAATACACAATCGTAGATATATATTGGCAATACACTATCGTAGACATATATAGGCAATACACAATCGTAGATGCTTATTAATTGTCTACTAGATCGACCAGTAAACAAAACGAAAATGATAACAGGACAAAATTACCCATTATAAAAATATCATAGGCGGAATCAAAAATTGGAAATCGCATAAAATATCCAGTTATGCAAAATAAAAAGGCGTAGTGTACGGACCTTAAATTATCACTATCAGCTAGCCTGATAGACATAAGTCAGAGAGACGTGTACACGGTCACATAATCTCTTGAAGGGTTGAGACCGAGTGCCTGTGATATGAGTGCATGAATATATTGGCTCTATAACGCAATCGAAAAGTGTAAATTGCAGGTTTTTTAATTGGTTAAGAGTACAAATTAACTTTACATGATCATGATTTCGTTCGATTTTTTGTTAACATTAATTTCTACACGGACTGAGTCACTGTTTTGGAGGATTTTTTTTTTTTTTTTTTTTTTTTTTGCGTGATATTCATCAAGAATATAAAGAAAACAGAAATCGAAATCGAAGACCGGGATTTCACAAAATTTGCACACATTTAATTCGAACATTTATGCGATGCTCACAGAAGTATTCCATGTCGTCGGTGTGGTCTGGCGGGTTTAAATGTATATTCATCTTTTCGATTTTAGCTTGCCAATACATTATTGCAAAACATATAAAAGTAGATAAGCACTGAAGGGATACAGAGTAAAAGCAAATGAGACAAAATATCTACATATTCGTGGAAAAAACAAGCAATGGAACAACGCTTTTATTGTTGTTCTTCAGGAATGTCAAAAAGATATAGATATGTATAGATAAATTAAATTAATAAAAAAATTAAAAATAGATGAAATTAAATGAATAAATACAAAAAAAAAAAAAATTATAAAACAAACTCAATAAAACAATATAAATAAAATTAATTAGATACATAATTCAAAAAATAGAATAAGATAAATAAATCATATAAATTTATCTATTAAATAAATAAAAATCTTTACTTTTGTTTTAAATGACTGGTCTGAGTTGTAAAAGTCTGTCAAGCGTTGAGTCAACTCCCATCAGTCATTCTCAACACTAATTGTGTTGTAGAAGTCTGATATCTGTTGAGAATGTCTGTCCAGTGTTGAATCAACTCTGATCAGTCGTTCTCAAATCTGTGCTGTAAAAGACTGACCCGTGTTGAAAATGTCTGTCCAACGTTGAGTAAACCCTGGTCAGTCATTTTCAACACAGATCAGTCTTTTACAACACAGGTAGCGTTTAGAATGACTGGTCAGCGTTGACTCAACACTGGACAGACATTCTCAACAAATATCAGTCATTTACAACACAGGTAGTATTGAGAATGACTGACCATTGTTGGCTCAACACTGCACAGACTTTTACAACACAGGTAAACACTGAGATTGACTGAAGTGGGTTGGCTCAACTCTGATCAGACATTGTCAGTCAAAACTAGTGTTGAAAAAGACTGATCAGCGTTGAATCAACAAAGCTCAGTCAATCTCAACGTTGTTCAGACTTTCTCAGTCCAAAAAAGACTGACTCTGGTAAAAGCAGTCAAAATATTTGTCAATAGTGGTGGAGAAAGCCGATCCCAAAGCCGTAGATCTTCTGGTGAGCAAGATCCATTTCAAGCCAAAGCTAAAGCTCCATTCGAAAGTCGCCGCCATGCTATCGAAGCACGAGGGGAATATCTATAAACTAATCGCTTGGGCAGGCATCGCACGCATGCATAGCCAAAATAAATGGCAAAGATAATGAACTCTGTGAAGACCTAGTCTTCGACGAAAACATCGAAGAGTAAGAATTCTACGAGTACCATCCCATCACTAGGACGCAGATGAATAACTCCAGCACCGAGATCCGCCTCTGCATCGAGTCGCAGGATCTCTTCTTCCATTCATCCAAGAGCTACCTCTTGCTGGATGGAAGGCTCCAAAGGGACGATGGGTCGCCCTTTGCCGATGTCAACCTTATCTCCCTCATCAATAATACTATGCTCTACCTCTTCAATTCCATCAGTTACAAACTTTCTGTTCAGACGATCGGGCACTTGAATCATGCCGGAGTCGCGAAATCCATGCTACGTCTTCTCATGTATCCCGACGATTTCTCCAAAAAGCCTCAACCAGCTATGGGTAAAGGATACCAAGCTCCACCACCGCAGTCAAGAATCTGGGATTTACCTCGCGCAAGGCAAACGTCATCGCAAAGCCCGCCAATAAGTGATCATTCTCCTTTATCATCCCCTTGAAGCATATCTTCGGCTTTGCCCAGAATTACGATAAGCTAGTCTACATATTCAAGAATGAGCTCACTCTCGTCCGCGCATCGGAAAATGACGCCATCTTCCAGGATGCTGCCAATATCAATAATTCTAGCAAGATCGTTCTCAGCAACCTCTCCTGGTTTGTATCCCACGTGATGCCCTCCGACGACCAGAAACTACGGCTCTATTAGACCATCGAGGGCAAGGTAAAGCTTAATATCGGCTTCCACATGAAGCAGAGCGATTCGATCGCCGTCCTCGAAAGCAATGACTAAACCTGGCGCCTATCCACCAGAAGCAGCCAAGAGAGACCATAATGGGTAATCTTTGCCTTCACGACCGATAAGAGAAACGATCAAAAAGCCAACCCAGCCATCTTCGATCACTGCCTCCTGAATAGTATCCACGTCACCTTGAATTCCCAGAGATATTCCGCCGTGGGTTATAATGCCTCCTTCATGAACCAGAAAATCTCCATGCTGTATAAGGAGATCGCCGATTTCAGCTGGAAAATCTTCAATATGGATCACCTGGTTAGCAATCCAGAAATCACCCGCCGACTTTACTGATCTCCATCTGCTCTTTGTATTCGACGTCTTCAATGACTCGACGATCGACGTCTATATCAAGGCAAAATTTGATCGCAACGTCGCCACCAATACCCAAGCCTACGATTATTTCCGATCGCATCCTGAGATTCCTGCAATTCGAATCAGACGGTCGCAAGATGAGTGTCGTCTACTGAGCCATATATAAATGATAGAGCTTTATCAGATCGTAATAAATACGACCCAAAGAGTGGATTCTTCTTGTCATTATCGGACGGGGCGGCCGGATCTCCACACAATGCAATCAATCCATCCGTCTTGACCCCACCAAGAGCTACGAAATGGCATGGTCAACCTGTGGACCTACCACTCCTTTCAAAATATTGACGAGAAAAACCGCGTCTCATCCTACTCCTCTGACGATGACGCGCGCTGATTCTTTATCACCCTGAAGGCCGGATCCTACGATATCGATTATATCAACGCCTACATCCGGAGGCATACCCGTCGATATGGCCACGGCACCAAATTATAATCGAGGCCAACCAAGCGACCCTGAGAGCCGTCCTTGTCCTGTGAGCTCACTACCAAGTAAATTTTGACGTCTCTAATAGCACCTGTACCGTACTAGGATTCAACGAAGAGACCTATATCTACGATGCCACCACCAATGGATATTTCGAGAGCAAGAATATCGTGAATATAATCAACGTCAATAGCATTCTGTTGAATAGCGATATCATCAGCGGAAGCTACGTCGACGGCGTGCAGCAGCCCGTAATCTATAGATTCTTCCCCATTGTTTCTCCCGGCATGAAGCTCTTAAAAAACACCAAGAATTCGATCTACCTTCCGGTGACCGGATGATGGCGCGTATCCCCGATCAGCATGGTCTGTCCATTGATCTCCGAGGTGAGTACTTGACCATGCGCTTACACCTTCGCGAGATATAAATAAATGGGGTATTCTGAGTATGGTCTAAACCTGAGCTCAAGCCAGGGAGATAAGATCAGAGTCACAGCCAAGTTCAATCCATGCCCCATGAGTATCCGCCTATCGCACGACAATCTTCAGACAATGATACGTTGCTGCTCACGAATCAGCGGACCAGATATGAAGATAAGTATATGTCATCTTGATTTTGACATCTGTATATCGTAACATATCATCCCGTGAGCCAGAATATTCTGATCTTTTTATGTCTTATCCATTGGTCCGATGTTAAAACTATGTTCCCGCTTGCGGAAATTTTGGGTGAGGCACGGACCTGCAAGATACAAATTTTTAAGGTGGCAACTTAAGGACTATTGTGACAAAGTTTGGTTCCAATTGTCCAAGTGGTTTCAGAGGAAAAGATCTTTGAATCACAAGTTCACGACAATCGGATGACGGACGCCAAGTGATGGCAAGAGCTCACCCTGGCATAGCCAGGTGGGTAAAAACTGAAACAAAGATTTTCTCTTTGTGTCAAATGTAAGATCTGAGGTTTCCATCTTTTTGATTTTATGCTTGGTAGTAAAATCAAACATCTGATAAACTACGATTATGTTACAATGCCTAGTTAAAATCAACCTGATGAATAAGTAGTTTAAAGATTTGGTAATTTTATCATGTTACCATGCATTGTTAATACCGACTTAATGTAGAGACATTTTCAAGAATTAGCAATTTACACAGCATTTTTCCATAGGGTTCATAGATAAACTAAGATCTGCAGTCGCGGCCATTTACGTTTGTAATCGGTACAAATATCATGCATTTGGTAGATAACTATCATAATACCATGTCTAGTTAATATAAACTATATAGATGTATGAAACCATTATCAACAATTCGCAATTTACAAAATTTCCCAATGGGCTCAATAGCAGTGTCTGCTATCTTTGATTTATGAACGGCACTGAAATTGTACAAATGTTTGAAAACACAGTTAATACCTACATGATGTATGAATGAAAATTTTACAACGTTCCGCCAGGGTCCAATTTTAAACAAAAATCTGTGATGGCGGCCATCTGGAATTAACAATCAGATTCAAATATCCAGTTGTCCAAATGCGCATATGCAGAAAATAAATTCACAGTAACTTCGGTATTTAGTTATTTGTTATAACTGGGTCGATGCCCTGCTGGTGAACTGTCAGTCCCCGAGGGTATTCACCAGCCCAATAGTCAGTACTTCGGTGCTGACCCGAAAGTCGATTTTATTTCGAACCTTGCAATATCTACCTTTTTGTAAAATTTTGTTGAAAATAAGGAGTACAATGTATCTCCCTCATGCAAAGCTCTGTCCTTAGCTGATTTTGGCTTTACGTCTAGATCATATTGGGTATTTGTTCTATATCAGTTTTTTTTAACATATTTGAATTTATGGTCTTCCAAATGTTAAGATTTTATCTGCACTGAAGAGACATAAGTTGTCGAAATGCGCATATGCAGAAAATAAATTTACAGTAATTTCGGTATTTAGTTATTTCTTAATATAATCTTGATGTATGAAACGGTTTTCAAGAATAAACAATTTAAATAACAAAATACCGAAGTATCATATTGATGGATGTGTGATCGTCAACAAACATGAAATAACTGGCAAAGTGTTCTTACATATTGCTGTACAGTTGTTGTCATTTTATTTATTAATGAAGCCTGGTAACGTAGATACTATTAACCAATTAAATACGCTGATTTCCATACAAAGCAGAATGAATGTAATTGTTTAATAAGCCCATAAAGGACCTATCATTTTTTTTTAATTCGTTATAACGAATTCTGGAATTTGTTATAACAAATTTAATTAGTTATAACAGTTTTTTGAATTCGTTATAACAGATTTTTGAATTTTTTATAACAAATTTAGTTCGTTATAACAAATTAAAGAATTCGTTTTAACAAATTTTAGAATTTGTTATAACGAATTTAATTCGTTATAACAAATTGTTGAATTCGTTATAACAGATTTTAGAACTTAGTAACTTCGGTATTTAGTCATTTATAACAAATAAAATTCGTTATAACAAATTCTAGAATTCGATATAACAAATTCGGGAATTCGTTATAACAGATTATTAAACTATGGCATGCCAAAGTCGCATAAAAATCAGGAATTCTGACATGACGTTTAGATACCGTGTTCTCGTTCGATTTTCTAGTTTCCTTGCTCAAATACCCCTTATCTCAATCACGATAAATAAATAAATAAATACATAATCTTTGTTTCAAGAGGATAACCCCATTAGCCGAAAATAATCTTCCTGGGGGTCCTCAAATACAAGCATAAATCATAAAATTACATATAATATATACAAACAGTTTGCCATATAAGGTGTATAAAACAATTCAATTGCATTTGATTAAGATTCA
>MJUU01013515.1:15081-41648 GCA_002080025.1 Modiolus philippinarum | reverse complement strand
ATTTAATGACTTATATACAAGAATAGCCTTTTGATAACAAATTCTCTTTTCAATATCTAACCATTTTAAAGAATTAAAGAGTAGAGAAGAAGGAGTCATTAACTCAGCTTCTAATATAACTCTTGCTGATTTTTTTAAGAAATCTATTGAGCTTTTCAATCCCATTTGTATTACAATTTCCCCATACTGTACAACAATACTCAAAATGAGGTAATATATAATAGTTGAAATATATAATTCGTACATGCATTGGCAAAAATTTACGAATTTTTTGAAGCAAATTAATTCTATTTAATACTGCCCTATGTACTGTCATGATCGAGATGAATAGTCTCTTGAAAGCCCTTACCCCAACTACGAGATACATTAAAGCTTGCATTCGTTGAAAAACCATAATTTAGGCTGCATGAAACCTAGTTACTTGTATAAAATGGCATTGTATGTTCTTCGACCCTGCAATCTCGTCGAGATGTTTTATTATTTTAGCCATTCGCGACACGAGATTAAATATAGTGTCAAAACCATAAGATTCAGTTTCTTGTTGAATTTCATTGTGTAAGCCAGTTAGATTTCTTAGTTTCATGCCACTGAGAGCATGGGCCTAGTAAGAAGAATGAATCGATTAGTAGGAATGGTATTCCAATATCTACGGAAGCCCACATAGGACCTATTATTATTTTTTTTTTGAATTCGTTATAACGAATTCTGGAATTTGTTATATCGAATTTGATTCGTTATTACAAATTTTTGAATTCGTTGTAACAGATTTTTGAATTTGTCATAACAAATTTAATTCATTCTAACAAATTCAAGAATTCGTTTTAACAGATTTTAGAATTTGTTATAACGAATTCAATTCGTTATAGCAAATTGTTGAATTCGTTATAACGAATTTAATTCGTTATAACAAATTGTTGAATTTGTTGAAAACAGATTTTAGAATTTGTTATAATAGATTGTTAAACTATGGCATGCCAAAGTCGCATAAAATCAGGAATTCTGACATAACGTCTAGATACCGTGTTCTCGTTCGATTTTCTAGTTTCCTCGCTCAAATTAGGGTGCCAAAGCGACGATTTTTTCGAATTTGGGTTAACGGAATCACACACACCTGCATTATACATTTTTTGAAAGAGGAGACCATAGCGCATCGAAATAACAATGTCGTAGAAATCTAATTTGGTCACATTTAATTAAAATGGGGTAAAAGGTCATTTCCTAAAATTAAGAAAAAATCTCACGGAACTAAAAGTTGGCTTCATTTTACCAACAAACCCCTCACGAAATCTTCATGAAATAATATTAATTTTATCAAGACAGTTCGTTGATTTATTTTTTATAATGATTTTCTTCATTTAACAAGTTTTAAGTTTACCATTTGTTTTTGAGATGTGCAGTTTTATATATTTGCACCTGAAATATATAAAGGACGCTTTCAAGTATTACCAATAGTTTTTTCTAATTTTTTGTTGAACCAATGTTTAAAGGAAACCTTGAATGAAGTTTTTGAGCCTTAAATAGAAAAAAGAAGGGAAAGTCTTGAAAACTGAATAAATCCTGGACAAAATAAATCACATTTTTGTTTTTGGTATTACTTTAGTAAATTTCCATGAAAAACGCGCACTACCATAAAATCTAACAAAACCAATAAATCTTGACCAAAACCCTGTTATACCACCTACATGGGTAGCGAAATCTCAATTTAAATGTAAAAACGTTAGTATGTACATGAAAATTCTAAATTCGACCAATTAAAAAATCTCCAACAGATCCAAATAATTTGACCATGTTATTCTACCTTCATATCGATTAGAGTTGTCGCGCTTCGTACGTTCCCAGATTTATCAAGCTATAAAAACTCCAGATTCACATAAAATTTTGAGATTTTTACGCAAATTTTATGCTTTTATATGTTGATTTCTCTGTAATGGCAGACATGACACCCATGATTTTTGGCACATATGTACAGATGATAGTCGTGTTTCCGTTCAAATTAAAATGTTTCGAAAAAACAGGTAATTTCGTATTCAGCAAAAATGTCTTAAATTCATGACCCTTTTCGTTCCATTTTTAAAACCGACAAATTTTTAAATTCAATGAATAATAAGTTACATTCTAGCTAGTAAAACAACATTTTAGGTCTCGATTTTCACAAAAATAGCTTCTAATTAGGATATCAGAGACTCTTACTAATTTCTATAAATTTAAAGAAACCATATCTAAGAATCTGCTATAGGGTAACCCTTAAAAATGAGAAATTATAGAAATACTGACCACGGAAACTTTCTACGACAATGAAAAATATAAAATTTAATAACTTTTCCAACCTATAAAACAAAAATTAGTCGTGTGTTATTCCGTTAACCCAGACTCGCAAACTAAGCGTCTTTTCGTACATTGGGCACCCTACTAAATACCCCTTATCTCAATCATGATCAGGATTTAAAAAATTTTGATAGCCCCTACCCTAACTACGAGATATATTGTAGCTTGAATTCGTTGAAAAACCATAATTCCGGCTGCATGAAACCTAGTTACTTGCTTAAAACCCTTAATTTCGATTGGCATTGTATGTTTTTCGTCCCTGCAATTTTGTCGAGATGTTTCCTTATTTTAACCATTCACGACAAGAGATGAAATATAGTGTCAAAACCATAAGATTTAGATTTCTTGTGGAATTTCACTGTGTACATGTAAGCCAGTTAAATTTTCAGTTTCATCCCATTGAGAGCTTGGGCCTAGTAAGAAGAATGAATCGATTAGTAGGAACGTGTATTCCAACATCTAAATCAGTGTTAAAACAGTGTTATAACGAATTCAACAAAAAAAATTGATAGGTCCTATATGGGCTTCCGTAGTTTAAAGACTATTACATTATATAAGAGAATGAACTAGCAGATTAAGCTACCTGAGTTTACATGAAATGTTTATGTCTTATAGAATATTGAAAAGGAAGAATACGTGTAATGGGGTAGGATATTGAAAATGAAAAAATCGCCACAAGTGACAGTAAACAGTTAGTCAACATATATCATTTATGTTTGCAAATACTTTGCTGACTTTTTTATCCGTGTAAAGGCATTTCTGTTTTACTCTCTAGATTCTGGCAGACTTGATGGTTTTTACTTGTTTACTTCTGAAAAGTTTGATGCAGATCCGAAAAATGGAGAAGAGTGTTTTCATGACCCACCGGGTGGTAGAAGGCCAAACAGAACCCAAGATATAACCTGCAATAAAATAGGACGATTTGTAGTATTTTACAATGAACGTATTGGACAAGAAGCATTTGTTGAACTGTGCGAAGTTGAAGTTTTTGGTAAATTTAAGATGCAATATAAAACCCATGATACGCTACAATTCCATTTTTGTATGTCGACCTCTTGAAAAAGATTGCTATCACTTTGCGTCCGTTGATGACCGTCGTCTGTCGTCCCCTCTGGAACCATGGAGCCAGCTCTTACAAAATTTGTCGTCTGTCCGATGGATTGTCTCTCCCTCTATTGTTTCTGACTTTTGTTTCAGTCTTGTATATCCGAATAAAGCCATGATATTTAAATTAATATTTGTGTTCGAGGAATTGAAGGTCAAAACAACATGACTGCCATTACGTAGTTTACAAATTGGGGGAAATTGCAATTTGGATTAACTACTCATGTACAGATTTAAAAGATTGGAAACAAAAGCATCAAATAACTTTGTCTTCAAAAAATATTATGCATAGTGATAACCTCTGACAAACAAAAATCCAATAAATCACAACATAAGCAAAATAAAAACAAATCTGTAAATTTAGAAACGAAATCCAGAGAGATATCAATAAGCCAAAGAAAACAAAATACATCCAGATAGAAAAAAAAATCACGTACAAAGCTCTTGCAACAGTTGAAACAATGAAGATGGGGCAAGTATCGTATTGAATATAACCTGCCATAACGTAAAGGAAATGGCAAATCATTTTAACACCATCTTCACCATACTGGCTGCTTTGCTTGTGTTCAAATTACCACAAGCTTCGAATACATTTATTAAACAATTTCAAATAATTTAACAGTAAGGTGTCTAAACATGAACTTGAATCAAAACTTATGCATGTAACTGAAGATTATACCAAGAAATAAGTCATTTAAAACATATAAAAATACATAGATTTATAACAATCCAGCCAGGTTCATCAACGACGGAGTTGGTGTTTTGGCTAAACCAATAACATATCTTGTAAACCCTATATTGATAACAACTGGGAGAGTACTAACAGAATTAAAACTCGCCAGAGTAAAGCCATTATTCAAAATGAACAGTAGATAAAAAATTGGAAATTACATTGTAGACAAGTTAGCAGCATTTTAAGCATCATATCTAAAATTCTTGAAATAAGGGGGTGGACACGCCCCTTATCTTCCTTCTCCCGCCCCTGTCTCCTTTCTCCCGCCCCCTCTGTCTTGTCTCCCGGGTTTAACTACTAATGAAACATAAAAACCTGCGATTAATAGTTCATTTTACCGTAAATCGAGCGAATGTCTTGATTTTTATTATAGTTTCAACACCATTTTGTCCTTTACTGCTTATGGAAGGTTGCTCTTTGATAAACGTGTATGCCAAAACTAAAACGACAGCCGGGTAAGAGGTCTCCTGCTATGTTATATCAATCTTTATGTTAGAAATGATTTATCCAAAGTTACCGCCTTAGCCAGGAACAAGTGAAAGCCGATACTAAAGAATGATGCTATAGATCTAGTCTATTTGTAAACACGTCATGCAGTCGCAAGTTATAGGACTGCAACATTACTGGCCTACCAACTCGTGATGAAACTGCAAAAAACAAATTTTTGAAACAGTCAGTAAAGAAAGACTTTTGACATAACCTTATGATAATCCTATATCCTATGGTGACTTCAAGATGAAGAACAACAATAAAAGCGTTGTTCCATTTGCTCAATCTTACCATGTATTCATAGGGATTTTGTCCCATGTACATTTACTCCATATCCCTTCATTTGTTTATTTATGATAATCCTATAATAAAGTAAATGAAAATCGAATCGTCAGTCCAAAAAGAGTAAGTAGCTTTTATGATTGACAGCATAAACAGGAATAAAAGCCCCGTCCTTGATAAACTGGAGTTTTCTATTTATCGTGTGCGTTTTTTTATATGTACATTCACTCCATTTCCTTTAATTTTTTTTCCACTTGAGCAGACGTCAAATCAAGAAATAAAATAAACAAATAGGTGCAGTTTATGGTGGATAAACTTCCAAACGAATACCGAGGCAACAACACAAAATCATGAATACCAAAGGATCAATCGTTTTTGTATGCGTTTGTTTTCGGGTCACTTTATGATTCATGTTATATATAGTGTAATTCAAGTTAGCCATAAACCACACACTTCACACTTGAGATCGCAGTCTTTCCAATGTCTTCAGCGACGTCTTCAGCAACATTCTGCTAAAATGTTACAGCGATTTGATAATGATAACAAAAAATTTTGTTTGCAAAGAAGTTGTCAATGCTGCTCCGACGACTGCATTGCAACATAGCCTATTAATTACAACACACCCTTTTACGACTGCAAGTTTTAACGTAATCACAAACGTTGCCAATGCCCTATCACAGTGAGTCTTTCAGTTTTTCTAAACAGTTCAAAATCAGTGCACTACTCCAGAGATACGCATTATTTTATTCGATATTTGACACAACACAACTGGCAGTGCGACGGGTGTCACATGTGTAGCAGGTCATGCTAACCCTTCCGGAGCACCTGATGACACTCCTGTTTTTAAGGGGTTCACACTGTTGGTGCCTTATTTTTTGTGGCGTTTGTTTTATGTACTATTTGTTACGTCTTCGTCATTTACGTTCTCTGTCTGTATGTAATGCTTATATTGCCATGCATTCTGGATATACGAATTTTTGCTCTTGCTTCGGTATTCATTTGGAAATTTATTGCAAGCCAAAGTGAGAAAACAAAATAATTCCAAAAACTATAGTCCCTCGCATGGTCAACAGAGAGTGATATTATGCACCGTGGATCAAAATGAGCAATTTTGGGTTGTGTTTTTATCTGTATTTTACCCCTTTCCATTGATTATTTAGTTGCCACTAATAATACTAGTAACCCTTGTAAGATTTGACGCCTCAAACATGTACATGAATCCTTACAAAATTTTGGATGCACAGCATAAACACAGCATAGTGACGAAAAATGTCAAGAGTCGGTAAAAAAACAAAGTGTGGAAATACATGGTTCAGAAAATATCTTTTTTATTCTTTCGATAATAATTCAACAATAAAATGTACCACCAGAAAATATGAACCCTAGGAGGGATATTGAGAAGAGCTGGCTGACAATTTTATGCTGCACAAATTTTAGCATGACAGCAAAATCATTTTACAGAGATGATGGTTTCTCTGACGGGTCAAAAGAAAATCAAAAACAGAAACATCTGAAATATATGTATCAGATGTTCCATTGCCTGGTTTTATCACTTTGTCCCAGTTACATTTACCCCACATTCTTTCATTGTATATTAGAGACTGCAGTCTAGATTGGCGTATATATATAATGAAGAAAATTTGCAACTTAATTAATTTTTTGTTTTGAAAACATATATCAGCTAACAAATACCACAGCAACAAAAAAGCCAAAAATAAAGCAATTGCAGAGTGTACCGTAAAAACATGAATCTCTATCAATATTCCAGAAGATAAAGCCTGATCAGATACACACGTAGTACCCGTCACACTGCCTTTGAAATGCCGTGCTTTTAGTTATATTCGATAAAAATTACCTGACAAAATCAAATTCTATTATGCCTATTAAAAAGGCAAAACTCTCTAGTATCTTTCAGAAGGCAACTCTAATAGTAGATTGAGCCAAGGTCTGATAGATTGACCAAATGTCTGTAAAGTGACATTATGGCTCACCTTGACCATGGTTTATATAACAGTGTATTTTAAAGGGTAAAAATAATGGTTCAAATTTATCCAGTGGTGTTAAGATGTAAAATGGTTCCATACGGTCCATTGTCAATATATGTTTCATGCTGGCGGCCATCCTGGCTATTTATTTTGAACCCGATAAAAAAACAAACACCTTAAATACTGTGGCCAAGTTTGGTTCCATTTGCCAAGTAGTTTCACTCGTCTCTGAATATGTTCCTACAGGGTCCCATGTTAAAACTATGCCAGTGGCGCATCCAGACTTTCTGCTAAAGGGGGCCCGACCCATAATTTTTCCATAAGAGTGACCGGAACCCAATTTTAAAAAAAAAAACCCTACGAATTTTAAATATGTTCCAATCTAAGGAGGGGGGAGGGGCTGGGCCAACCCGGCCCCCTTCAATCCGCCACTTTATACTCACCACTGGCGATCATTTTGTTTAAATTTCGAACCTAAAATCAATTTTTCACCGGGAACTATACAAAGACTATCGTGAAATTATTTAGTTCCCATTGAATTGGTCCATTTGTTAATTTGAGAGAATAAGATTTTTGAATGTGTTCTTTTTTGTCCAATGTTAAAAACAATGTTCCACTTGAATAACGTGAAAACCCCAAATAGTCAATATTGTGCAAAGGAGCTATCTCAAGAATATCGTGACCAATTGCATCCTATTTACTCGGCAGTTTCATATATTATCGGCCATATTTAAATACATCCCTGCATTGTCCATTGTTAAATTGTTTCCTGCCGGTGGCAATTTGGATAAAGACAGATCCTGAAAAAAACGCCTTTTTTGCAGGGGACCATCCAAAAACTATTGTGAACAAGTTTGGTTCCAAGTTGCCCTGTAGCTCGGACGAAGGATGACAGCAGACGAAAAGTGATGGCAATGGCAAAAGCTCATCCTGGCTAGTATATTCTGAATTTCGACGCTATATATTCAAAGAAGTTAAATATAAAAATTGTTACAAGACAAAAAAAAAGGCTTACGAGAAATTAAAGATAAATGAATTCTGGAAAAAAGACTAAAAATGGTGTTCGTTTTGTGTGTGTGTTTTCTTTTCCTCTTGTTTTGTTTTGTTGGTTTGATTGTCTGTCTGCTTGTTTTGTTTTGTGTGTTTGTTTGTGTTGATTTTTTTTGCATTTGTTTGTTTTTTGTGTTTGTATTTTTGTTTTTTTTTGTGTGTGTTTTTAACTTCCAAATAAGCTCAATGAAGAGCTTTTAATATCATTAGATATGAAATTAACGCGTAAATATTTGTGGAATAATGAAACTTACTGATTATGTGAAAAACAGTGGTTGAAACTACTGGTTTTAACCGAAAAGCAGCCTTACGATCGAAATAGAGCAGCATCGATCTCTTTTTCAACTCGACGGAATGTAATATTCTGTTAAAACACATAAATACAACATCATATGGGTTTGAGTTTGCCGTTGTGAAATACTATTTGTGCATCTACGTTGCATCTGCTCAGAACAAGTAAATCATTGAAGAATTAATGATGATACCCGGAATATCAAGAAAGTTTTTTTGGGGGTTGGTTTGCGGGGTGTTTTTGTCTTGGTATTTTAGTTTTTTATTGCAAAAAATAAAAAAAATAATAATCGTTTTGGTTCTTAATTAATTTATTTTACAGTGATTTTCATCTCATGTGATAGACTTACAGAATGCATTTGACATTATTGACCATCAAATATTATGCAACATATAAATTTCAGTGGTTGCAATCAATGTCACTGTTGCAATTGTCACAATTACGTTTTAAGGTCGTCACCATGATTTGACAGACCGTTACAATGCTTTTATTTCACAAGTGACAATAGAAATCTTTGGGTAATTGCAACAAAATGTTTGGCATATGTAGATATTTCCTACTGGGAATGTTTAAAGAAAATCTAAATATGTTGTGATTGATTTGTATAAAAAAAAGATTTGAGATATAGGTTAAGTTTTGTTTGCAAAAATGTTCGTGATTTCAAGGACTACATTTTATCTTTATGGTGGAAGTTGTTGCACGAGTCTGCATATCTTGGATGGCCGTGTAAGACTCAAATCTGTGTCCTGTCGCAATTTTGTGGCCGTCTGCAGATCTGGGTCCAAAACTGACGTCACAGTTATCACAAATCTGGAAGTGTCATTTTTTCGAGCTAATCTGTGTCCTTCCTCCCACAAATGTGTGTCCTTTTCTAAAACCAGAATAAAACAAAGTGCAAAGATTTGAGAGTTTTCTATTACATACTGTTTTGAAATTTTCTGTTCGATTTTAGCAGTCACAATGTAAAATTCGAATCGGCAACCCCGAGATTCATAAACCCAAGTGCTAACCATTAGAATATGTTCGATTTTGATCATGATTTAAACAACACTTATTTTACAAAAGGGTATGGAGTAAATGAGAATGAGACAATAACACATATGTTAACTCCAACTGCAATAATTTTAATGAGCTGTATGGTCATTTCGGAAATTAATACCTTATCAGCAGCACTAAAACCCAAACAAAGGAAATCCATATTAAAAAAAAATGTTTAAAATGCATAAAACCAAACGAAATCCAAATAATCATTAATATCAAATACAGCTAAGGACAAAACTGCGATTTTCGGTTTTATAATATAGAGAAATTTAGATAATAGCAATTAAACAAAGTGTACACATGAGATATTATATCATGTAAGACAAGACAATTCTTTATTCAGCCTCAGACACACAGTGTACAAGAGGACAATAACATACAAATATACATATATGGTATGGCAAACAGGTACATACAACATAATAAATACAATACCAATAGAGCACAACCTATATACATCACGATGTCAATATTGATTAGTGACGATATTTAACATGGATAAATGATACTCCTGTCAGTAAGATATTTACTATAATAGATATTTTTTTTACAATAACTAGATATACAAGATATACTATTATAGTTAATACACAGGTTTATTTACTTTCAAACAGCAAATGATATGTTTTGACCACAGCAATCAATCGAGTAAACCGTCGTTTGTAGAAAAACGGTATCAATTCAAAAGACAAACACGCTTATTTGTCATTAGGATTTACTGAAATAAAATGAATAAGGTGTATAATTTTAATAATAATACTTGACTATCCCAATAATGTGACGTTTGCCCTTTATATATTAAAATATATGTAGGTGGAAGGATCTAATAATATAAATAATGTTAAAATGGTAATAATGATTTCAGTTACTATTCATAAAAGGAGATCAGGACTGATTTAGATATTAAGATTTCTTTTAATAATAGATAAATTTACTCTATATTTAAACAAAATACAAAAAATATTAAAAATATATTACATACTAACCTTTATTATAAATACTTCATTATTTTCTTAAGATAGAGTGATAAATTTTCATAAACAGTTACATTACAATATAACAATAACCCTTTCATTTTAAACTCATTCGGATTATTAGTATAATATTTTGGTATATACTTCGCTCGGAGACTCTGTACTGTATTATGTTGGCAAGTGAATAAAAAATGAAATGCATCCCCTAATCCATTTCCACAGAGATGACAAATTCGAATTTGTTTCGGTATATTCCTGTCCAGCGGTCAGTTTAAATCTGAAATTTTATATTTTGACATCTTAACTTGGTAATAGATATTCTAACTTCCACTTTTAATCTTAGTAAGTAAGGTTCTAATTGAAAATTTGCTTTAAATAAAGAATAAAACTCGCCCCTCGATGAATTATTTATTTGTGAAAACCAGTTTTGAATGAAAAAATCGTATAATTTTTGTATAATAATACTTTTTAATACTGTTCTATCCATAGGAATCGGATCAGACCATATAAAGCAAAGCCAATATTCATTAAAAATATTTTTACATAAGATATCAATTTGAACTTTGTCGGGTTATTTTCGTGTAATTTAAGCATTAATTTATACAGTATGGAAGACAATTTATCATTATTAGAAATTGAACTGTTTCAGAAGAGTACTAATTTCTGCTTGATAATAACTTCCATCGGATATCTTCCAAGCTCCTCGTATACCATGAAGTTCGGTGTACTGTTACGGACTTTCAGAACCTTTTTGCAAAATTGTAAATGCAGTTTTTCTATCCCTTCCTTATTTTCAAACCCCCATACCTCTGACGCGTATAAGATGATAGGTGCTACTAGACTATCAAATAATTTCATCTGTAGATCGATACGTATACTTAAGTTTTGAGTTTTTCTATATAAAGCATATAGAGATTTAGTAGCTTGTTCAAGTAATCTTTTCTTACCAGTGCAAAAATTTCCATTATAGTTAAATAATATACCAAGATATGAGTATGAATTAACAATTTCGATAATTTGACCATTAAGGTAGATGGGTACTCCAAATTTTTTTCCATAGATTTTTTAAATTTTTTACAGGAAAGTTTCCTTATTATATAAGCATTGGAATAAAAAAATAAAAAAGGGGGGTCACCTGCTTGTTTTTAAAATAACTGATATCAAAATAATCAAATATTTCTAATGAATATATAGGGAAAAACAGGTATATTGTTGATTTGTTTTAAACTTTTCCATAGATTTCTTTTTACTTTTCTCATGTGTTAGCCCTTTGAACATACTTTAAAAAAATATAAAGAAAAATGGGGGTCACCGACTTTGTTTTCCATATAATTTGTAAAATGTGAATTTTCATAATGATATCTATGCAAAATATTTTTATCAAATTATCTCCCTTTTTCAAAAATCCTCTTCCAATTTATTTAATTATCAAGTTACCATACCTCGTCTAATTAGATAAAGACATGTGAAATCAAGTCCATGTAGGTCCTTTGCATTTTATATTATGGATATATTATTGATTGGTTCATTACAAATAAAAATATTTGCATATTTAAAAAGCAGATAATACCATAACAGCATAAATAACAAATTCAAAATGGCGGAAGACTACCGATCTACCTTAATTGTAAATTGTGGTTGATGCCTTGCTTTTCTTTTACAAAAAATAACGACTTTTGTCTTACTCGTATTAATTTTTAGTTTCCATCGGCCACAATATTGTTCAAAATAATTCAATGTCTCTTGCATCCCTTCTTCGGATTCTGAGAGAAGAGCCGTATCATCGGCATACAGAATAAGAAATATTTTAATGGATATCATAAGAGAATCGTGACATAGTTCTTCCACTTTCTTTAAGCAGTCAATATTATTGTCAATAAAGAATTCTTCCAGATCATTCAGAAAAAACGAGAACAAAAAGGGCAATAGATTCTCTCCTTGCTTTACTCCAATGTCTGACCTAAAAAAAAACCATGAACACTCACTTCCCTTTTTGACACACGTCTTAATATTTTGATACATATTGAAAATAACTGCAAAAATATTCCCTTTAATATTTAATTTTAATAGTTTTTGCCATAACTCTACCCTCAAGACTGTGTCAAACGCACTTTTAAAATCGACAAATGTGCAATACAGTTTTCGACCAAATGCGAAATATAGTGTTATAAAGGAATACAATACGAAAATATTATCGGAAGTAGAAAACCCCCTTCTAAATCCTGTCTGTGATTTTGGTATAAGTTCAACATGATCTGCATAATTATTCAGTCTATTGTTCAGAATTGCTGAAAATGTTTTACTAAAACAAGAGTTTAATGTTATTCCTCTGTACATTTCGGGATCCGACTTTAAACCTTTGTTTTTATAAATAGCCACCATAACACTATCAGACCAACATTCTGGTATTAAGCCAGTTCGGAAAATTGCATTAAAATGTCGTATATAAACTGGCATCAAGTCATGCAACGTATTTTTGATATACTCATTCAAAATATCGTCATTTCCAGAAGCTTTGTTATTTTTTAGTTTAATTACCACTTTTTCAATATCTGACTCAGTTACAGGTCCATTTAAAAATGTTCTCTGTCAGTTTGGATATTTTCAAAATCAAAATCAAATGTGAGATCTGGATCATTAATATCTTCCTCTACTCTCTTTGATTAAGATATTTAAAGTGATTATATAAGTCTTGTAAACTAACTTCAATATCATTACTATTATCCTTTTTATTTAACTTGTTCAGAATTTTCCATAATTCTTTATTGTCATTCTTTGACATATCTCTCAATTTTTTTCGACAGTATGTTGGTAGTCAGCATATGATTTACTCAATGTGCATTTGTAATCCTTACTATCTAATCGCATGAGACGTCTGTTTTCTTTGTTTTTTATATTACTATTGTGTTTACGAGCTTCATGAATTTTTTTTTTCTTTTCATAGTACATTTCCCATTAAACCACGGTTTTGAGTTATCTTTCTTATTGCGACATTTATTATTTAATCTAGATTTCCCGAAGACATCTCTTGCGGCACACGTAAAATTTTTGTCCAATTCTAATACGATCTGATTAATATCGTTTTGACGGATTTCGTCTCGGTTAGATAAATCTTCGAGTGAGTTCAAAATGTCTGTAATAGTACCGTCGCGGTCAAGGTGAACATGATTAATATACTCGGCCTTTTTTTTGACTTTTCCATTTAATATATGCTTGAATTGTTTTATCGCCTTAGGATGTACATGTATCATGTGTAGGCGTATCAATAGATGGAAACGAAAAATCTAACATACAATGGCAGTCAGAATATAACGGTACTTCAAAGTGTACAATAAAGAAATAACTGCGATGACAAAATTAAATAATCAACAAGACTAGTGTCTTTACAAGTTCCTTTATCATAACCAACTCGTGAGTTTGCTATGTAAAGATTATTTTTCTTACACAATATTAAAGGCTTATGACCATAATTATTAGGAACACATTGACATTGTAAAACTCTTTGAAGTGGAATGTTACATTATACTAGTTTTTCATAATCATAAAAATATTCAACTATGTTCTCATCAACATCTAGATCAAATAAACTAATAACATTATCACCTGGTACAATATAATCGGGAAGAATACCTGTTTTTGAATTAAAATGACCCACTAAACAAACTGGCGTTTTATTTTTTATCAAAATTTTTTCCATCTCATCTTCTATCTCTTGAAAAGATTCAACAGAAGGATATTTTGTATTTCCTGGTAGATTATACACACATCCAAAAAGAATATCTGAATCAACAGGGGTGATGGCTTTTGAAATTTGAAACCATTGAACAAATTCACCATCAGTTTTATAAAAATTCAAATATTTGTCAAGAGATTTTTTTTTTAAATAAAAACAATTCCACCAGAAGCTCTCTTGAATTTTTGTCTATTTTTCGTAATATAAGTATAACTAGAGGGAATGTCTAAATCATCAAAATCAGTAAGTTTGGTCTCAACAAAAATACAAATGTCATTTTCTTGGATATTGTCAACAAAATCTGGACACTGTAATCACTTTCTAAGACCACATACATTAAGATAACAAAAGTTCAGTTTATTTTCATTAAGATTTATTTCATAATGTTAACTATTATTAATGTTCTCCCCGTTACTTCTTCGCCCTCTCGTACTACACCCCTACCTCTGTGCAAATTGTCCATCTGCAGTGGGTTGTTGAAAGGAGGCAGGAGGTGGGGGGGGAGGGGTGGCGGGTAGTATCTTCTTCCATCTATAAACAATTTGTCATCTTTTAATTGCAGTGTGACCTTTGCTTCTTGTATCTAGCATTGTTGGTATAAGTGCTTTTCTCCTTTCAATATATTCCATCGGATACTGAGCATGTACTCTATATTTATCATTATGTTTTGGTTTTTCTTTTGCCTTTTC
Organism: Modiolus philippinarum; assembly: GCA_002080025.1. Lineage (NCBI taxonomy): Eukaryota > Metazoa > Mollusca > Bivalvia > Mytilida > Modiolidae > Modiolus > Modiolus philippinarum. Next base: position 26,951 of record MJUU01013515.1, on the reverse strand, counting down.
GAGAACAATGTTTCTTTCCTTTCTGCTTTCGAATTTCGCAATAATGTTTCTTGGTTTTTTATCAGCACTAGGTTTTAATCTATGGACAACTTGGAATTTAATGTCATCTTCAATCTGAAGTACTTCATTCATAAATATTTTAACCTTAGCTTCAGTATTTTCATTTTCTCTGTAATTATCAACATCAGGAATCCCTTTGAATATGAGATTTTCCCTCATTGACCTTGCTTCAGACTCTATTACCCTTTCTCTGAGATTCCAGTTTTCCTGCTTAAGCCAAGAATTTTCTTTTTCAACCCCCTCTACTCTATCATTTAGTTCCCTGCTTTTCATCAGACAATTTTCAGTATTTTTATTTTGTTGTGAAATTTGCATTTATTTTTATGTCAATTATCTCTTTATCTACAGGTTCACAATGTTTTTCTATATCTGCAAGCCTATGTGAAATATCATCAAGTATGTCTAATTTGGAGAGCTTTATCTTCACATCTTGCATGAAAAGACTTAGCCTCTCGTCGATGTTCTGAATTATGGAATAGGGGGGAGTTGGAGACTGAGTTGGGAACGTCGGCTGTTGCAGTGGTGTCTGTAGGGGAAGAGGCATGGGATACGGTCCTTGTGGTTGACACTCAGGAGTAAATGGTGTATTAGGATAGTTATAACTATGCAGTGTGTGGTTAGTATCAGCCAAAATAGAACTCAAAGGCCTTGTTGGCGGAGGACAGGAGGCCGCCATTACTCGTTGTTGTTTACTAATAGTAGTACCCGCTGGCGATGGTGTCGATCTTTGACTATATTTCCGTTTTTTCTTACTAAAATGGAATAAAAAAGATAACAGGAAACACCTACAATGGCCGAAAAACATAGCCACATGCCAGAAAGTAAATAGGAACTGCACAAGAAAAAAAACCCACAATAAAAATACAAAAGACAAACATAAACAACGATAGGAACTCGGGACAGCCGGACTTGGTACCGGCACTTGCAAAAGCCAGCGGTAGGGTTAAACCGGTTTATGGGCACCTAAACCTCCCCTTTCTCTGTCCCGTTTCCCTATCATTTCCCTACCGTTTCCCTAAGCATTGAATCCTTTGGAATTTTGTGAAATGTTCCAGAAGAAATAATGTCCAATATTCATTCTGACAACTTTATGGCACTCAGAATCCATTCTATAGCACTGAAGGATTTTTGTCTGCTCGTCTTCATGTGTTTGTACCTGTCCGCCATTTCTTTTAACATACAAGTACACCGTAGAAAAATAAAGAGCATACATCTCTACCACGGGGAATTGTTTTACCAACTCCACCCTACAATAAAAGACTAACTCCTGTATTAAATATTTTACGAAAAGATGTGGAGTAAATGAACATGAGACCATAACACATATGTTAACTCCAACTGCAATAATTTTAATGAGCTGTACGGCCATTTCGGAAATTAATTCATTTATTCATTTTTCAAGGGTATATTCATGAATTTCTTACTAGGTTTCCTATAGTATAAAAGTACACTTTTCGTGTTATAGTTAATTCGTATAAATTTATTTGAACAATCATGTTATTCATTTCCTTTGATGTTTAGTGATAGTTTGAGTTTTTGTATAAATAACATAAAAAAAGCAAATCGAGTTTTCAGAAACTAATTCTCGGAATAAATGTTTGGTATTTTTTTTCACAGCATTTTTATGGGTTAAAGAAAATTCGAGGGAAATTGATTTTACAAATTGAAAAAAAAATGACGGGATTTTCATCACTCTGTGAAATATTTCACATGGACTTCATGGGGTTTGCATTGACTTGTATTCAAGTGGTGATGGCTTTAAAAGATCTTTAAAGATTTTGTTGAAATCATTATACTGTTTAAGTTTAACTAAGAAATCAAAATAAAAATCGTTTGGTCACCGTTGAAATAAGATAAATAAATAGCGAAAAATGAGGTAGAATAGGTAATGGACAAAACATTTTGAATTCTTAATTAAGATTGAAGTTTCTTTGAATTTGATATTTGTGATTTAACCTAAATTATATATAAATGAAAGAATACTACCCGAAGACTTCTTCAAAAGGACACAGACTTGTGTTTTTTCCAAATGGACATAGATTTGCGTATAGTGACGTCATGTGACATATATGAAAAACTTGTGTATTGTGACGCGAATATTGGACACTTATTAGCGAAAGGACACATATTTGAATCTTACAGGCCGAAACAGAGAAATTGGACACATGGAAAAGGTCTTACTGGCCGAAACAGAGAAATTGGACACTATGGAAAAACACGTTCATTGATTTTCTCTTCTGGAACTACTTGGTGAATTGGACCCGTACTTGGTCATATTTGTCCTTAGTAAGCCATCTTTAAAAATAGGTGTCCGGCAAGTAAGATCCAAGATTGACACAAGCGGAGAGACACACTTAAATATTCAAACCCTTAAGAAAGTAATTTAAGATCTTTTCCTTTTGAAGCCACAAATCTAGTTGGAAGTAAAACTAATCAAAATATTCCTTTGATGACCCCTTTCAAAAATGTAACTGGCAAGTCCAAACCTTATCCAAGGTAGCCGCTACCGAGGTCCTTAGTTTAACATTGGGCCTTAAGGGAAAAGACCTATCTGAAATAACCAACTGAAACCATATTAGATCACAATAATCTTTGGTTGGTGCTAGTACATGCTTCATCCAAGATCGTCGCCAGAAGGTAGCTTAGTTTTATATTGAACCAAAGGGAAAAACATTCAAGGATATTCTCACAATCCAATATTCCAGTTTGAACCATACATTGGCACAACTATACTCAGTTTGCCGATTTTCAAATATGTGTGGGACAAATCCTCATCAGATCCAAAATGACCACAAGCGGGGAAAAGGTTTTATCTTCAGACCGTATGGGAATGCTATTCTCTGTAGCCACAAAGCCCATTTGAACCAAGTTTAGTTACATTAGTGTATGTGGTTGTTCCTTTTCAAAATATGTCAGATAGGTCCGCATCTCATCCAAGATGGCTGGTTAAACATTGGACCTCGAGCTCCACGAGAAATCAAATTCGAAGATTGTCCTCTATAACTACTTGTTAAAATAATCATAATAGTCTTTAGATTTTAAAATATTTAAGGCACGTTCGTGAAATTTTTCCGGCAACCCTAAGCGGATAAACATAATACTTATCTTGCCACCATCTACTGGCATTACAAGAATCCCTACAAAGATTCATTTCTTTTTCTGCCAGATGCACCCATAACCCCTTTACAAACTCCTTTCCACTTATTTTACTGTAGTTAGAAATGGTCTAAAATCAACTACGATAATTCCTATTCTTTGAACGACCTGATTCAGATGTATATTCTTTCACATTTCTCCTTGAAAGAGATCTCTATCTCCTAGAACAGTTTTATTCGTTCAGAGCAAAGTCTTGACATCTTCACATAGGCTTTTAAAACAACCAGATATATGTTGTATACAATTATGTTCTTCATAATTTAAAGAATATTTATATCATTTCAATCCCAGTTAGCTTGAATTTAAAGAGACAACCGGTACAACCAATTCTGCTTCATTTTTTTTGTTATTTATTGATGAACATGGACGTCTGAAATATAAACGACATGACAAACGTGGTGATTTTGACTTCCCAACTGTGAACTTTTCCTTTCTTAGCCAATATATATCCTAAGCGTATGGAGTGTATAATTCACAACGGGTTCGTTACTTTAAAGTTTGTAGTTCATGTTATGACATTTATATGAATACACCAGACATAAATTTCGAACAGGCCACACAAGGACTTTTGTCCCTAAGTTAAGTTCCCATTGGATTAGCGGTTTCAAAGATCTAATTCTTTTAATGGAATCCAAAGTAAACTATGTTCCCACTTTCCTCTAAAATTTCAGTGTTCTTGTTTGAATTCCATTGCAACTGAAAGCTTCACCATCCATCAAAACTCATATCAGACTACCATTCACAAAAAGATTCTCATAATATGGTTAACACAAATTGTAAAACGTTGCGATTTCCTTAATAAAAAAAAAAAAAAAAAAAAAAAAATAAATAAAAAAAAAACAATAGGCCGGGGTTCTCCCTATAATCTAGTTTGCGTAATTGATAAATAAAAGACGAAGATGTTTGCATCAAGTTTATTACCTCGCTTACTTTTATTAACCCCCTTTTCATTACAATTTTTATTTTGAAATATAAACATTTATGTATAGTACAAGTAGAAGTAATAAAAATAAATTTTCTGTATGACCAATAAAACTTTTGCAGTTTTTTTTTTGTTTAATCATACCAAACATGTGATTTTAGGCTTGAATGTGTTTTCAAATTTAATCATAGGGTGTTTCCTGGTGGCAGCCATCTTGGATGAGGTACAGACCTGCTGGATACCTTTTGGAGGGAACCATATAAGGACAATAGTGACTAAGTTTGGTTCTAATTTGACCAGTAGTTTCTTATAGTATCTTTAAATGTCTTTTCCATAGGGTCCAATGTTAAAAATGTGTTCCCCGCTGGCGGCTATCTTGTATGATGTACCGACCTTCCGGATACTTTTTAGGAAGGGACCATCTAAGGACCATTGTGCCTAAGTTTGGTTATAATTTGACTTGTAGTTTCTAAGAAGAAAATCTTTGAATATCTTTCCATAGGGTCCAATGTTAAAATTATGTTCTCTGGCGGCTCTCTTGGCTGACGGATACAATTCTTAAAGGAGATCACTCAAGGACTATTGTGACCAAGTTTGGCTTAGTGGATTCAGAGCGGAAGGTCTTTGAATGAAAAGTTTACGACGGACAGACGGACGGCAGACGGACGACAGACGCCAAGTGATGGCAGAAGCTCGACCTGGCATAGCCAGTTGAGCTAATAAAAGCTAAAAAACAAGAGAACAATAGAATAAACAATATTCAGCAATGCACTAGAATACTTCCACTCTAAATATCAAAATTTATGTTGACATCAGATACAATGAGAGTTCACCTGCTACATACACTTTCAACGTCCAATATTTTGGCAGTTTTCTACGTTATTAAATCAATGTAATGTTAATTTTGACTGCAAATTGCGTAACCCGGACTGAATTTGACTTTGAATCTTTTACTGAACGATAAAAATAACTAGTGATATGGTTTGGTGTAATTATTTTGTTTTAAATATATTGTTTTTTTAATATCTCGGAACCAACTGAATGTATTTCGTCAATACATCTACTTTAATCGTTAAATGATTAAGTGAAAAGAATTTTTTAAACAATGACTAAATTTATGTTTTTTTCATAGAAAATTATCACAGTTTTTTAATCTTATAGACTAATTACATTTATTAGTGAAGGCAAATGACCATTTAACCAGGAGACCAAATTTGAAAAATGTGTCATTATTTTCGAGTTCAGATTTAAATTTCATGTTTAGATATACGCCGATTAATGAATGCGATTGACTGGACTTGACGTATACGAAATGGGGGTAATGACAAAACTACCGAACAGAATTGTCAAGAGCCTAGTCTAAGAGGCAAAAATACAAAGCAGGTTGAAATTCACTGGAAAATTGTAGACCGTAAATGTCTTGAATTGGTTCAGGCATATTCTAAAAGAAGTTGCTAGGTTGAACCGGTTTTATGGTGCACCCCCCCCCCATCCATTGCACTAGTGTCCAGTAGCAAATCGACATCATTTACTATTGACAGGTTGTGAGAAGTGAAATGTTCATCTCAGTACTCAGTAAAATGCGGTTGAGAAAGATCTGTGGCTGATTGGTTAATGTCATTTTCTATCCTTAAGACAAAACCAATTAAAATCGATGGAACATGTTACTTTTCTATTAAATCCTCAAACAAGACAAAGGTGAAGTTTGGAAACAATATATTTATTTCTTTGTACACAGATACCACAACGGCAAATCTGTATCAAAAACATTGACGATGACAAAATTAAAAATAACAGTGTGATATACAAGACAACAAAGATAGCAAAAGTACCGACAAAAAACTGTCAACCGCAATGGTCCTGACTTGGATACAGCTATTGCGGTAGTGTCTGATAGCAACTCATATCGACAGCAATTGGTATAGAGAGGTCGTAGAGAGTAAAAAAAATGATCATCCAAGTAACGAAAAAAATCTTGAATCACAGTTCGGACGGAATCTTCAAATTGTCTTCAAGGGACTAATATCAGTTTAAGAAATCTTTTCATGATCGTAAGAGACGGAGGTTTTTGAAAACTTGATTTATAAGGCGGTAACGAAGATAACTATATCTAATGAAAAAGATCGTATAATTTGTTCTAGCTCTCGCGTGACGAATCAATTGTGAAACATACACTCTGCAAGCAGGAGAAGTTGGAATATTACTATCTATGTTAGGGAAATTGATAATTTTGAAATTAAAATCGTCCCTTGTGTCCTAGAGGATACATTGATGGGATCCATTTTTGCAAATAACTAAATACCGAAGTTACTGCAAAAGATGCGTTATTAATAGAAAGAACATCATCAATATATCTTTTAGTCAGAAAGAAGGGTTCATCTTTTATTTATGACCTTTGCGAATCTTTGGAGAATTTCAGTCTCATAGGAATAAAGAGACAAGTCTGCGAGAAACTGAACACAATTCGTGCCCATTGGAACTCCAACTTGCTGTTAAAAAGCACCTGAAAATGTGACAAATATATTATCAATAAGAAAATCAAGCATACTGTACTCCTGTTTTTCATTGTAGTATACTTTAAATTGTTTTTTTTTAAATGTGGATTTATAACCTTTTTAATCGGCAAAAGCTGATACCTTTCATGAGACAGAGTGATATAGAGTGTGGAAAAATCAAAAGTTTTTAGAGAATGTATTTGACACCAGGCAAAAATATAAAAATATAGTTGTGCAATGGCCACACATGAATATAGAATGAACAAAAATAAAAATGGAATAGTAGGCCACAATTAAAAATAGAGAAAAAAACACAGAACTGCACAAATTGAAAAATAACTTATTTTAAAATTAAGAAAGGGAAAATACGGCTTCGGCGGTATTGCCTTCGACTCGGGGATGTTAAATAACAATATACCGAAATGAGGAGAGAAGGCACACCTAGTGATGTGTCACAGATATATCCTGTATAAATCGTGCCAAATCCTGAACATTATCAAAAACGAAAATAAAATATTTGTTTTTATATATTATACAACTATTTATTTCCAATGCAGGAATAGTATCAAAAAATAGACTGCTTCTTTACATTCATACCAAAGGATCGAACACTTCCAAGAAAAAAGATATTTTTGTTCAAGAAACTGACATTTTTTCTCAACCGCGCTAGTTTGTTTAAGTACAGTTGCATGCATGCATATCCAGTATGCTGTGGTTGCCTCGCCGACAATGTTCACCTACCGGGCAATCTTTTCCATTGTTCGACAAAACGATCAACAAAACTTCCATAAGTCTCATCCACATAGATCATATTGCATTGCCTACAGCCAACAGCATACTCTACGTTTTCAGTAGTGCAAGTGAAACCATTTTTTTTGTTTGAAGACGTTAGCCGGTCCTGCTTCTTTGTCGGTTTCCGAAGTAAAAGAGCAAGTGAAACAGCGAGACTGCTTACATTGAGTAGCACTCTTAAAAGAGCTAGTAAGAAGAATCTTCCCTTTTCTGAAGGTTGCAATAGGAAACCAATCCTGGCAACGCCCGTCACACGATCAAAAAGGCATACATTGTTTTTAAAGATCTGTCTGATGGCTGATAGGTAAATGTCATTTTTAACCCTCACACAAAACCAATTTATCATCAATAGTACGTCTAACTTCTCTAACCTTAAACTGTACAAAGGTAAAAATTTGAAAAGCTTTAATTTGTAAATTTGTATAGTATTTTAACATTAATAAGACAATTATGTAGAAAAAAAATTACTAACGAAGACAAAAATAAAATATGATATACGAGACAATACCAAAAACTAAAGCACTAACATTGTAAACTCCCATATATATAAAACCCGAGAGAGGCATCAGATGCTCCTGAAGGGAAAGCATGTCCTGATCCACTAGCGACACCCGTCACACTATCAGTGAGTCAATCCAGAGTTAAGTCAAAATCGGTTATGTCCAATCCGTGAAGACGTGAAATTTGCCCATCCTTTATGGTAGAATTAATGTGGCGGGAAGAGAGACTATCTTTGGTAATATTGAAAGTGAGAGTGAACGAAAGACTTAATTGCTAATGAATTTGTTTTGATCTGAACCTGTACACCGTGTAATAGGGTAGTAATTAACTGTACGCAGGGGAGTGCAAAACAAACCAAAAATACGTATGTGGACGAAATGTAATTTGATCAGTTTTCATATTTTGGGGACACTATGTATTACTTACATGTATTTAGTAGTAAGGAAACCCAATCAAGATCAACACTGAGTCTAACAAGAAGTACACTGAGAACGACGGTATCAAAATGATATATAAATTTTTATCGATTTTTGTCGAATGTGGAGGTCGCGTTTTTCAACAGACAATCGAAATTCCCATGGGGAATAATTGCGTGCTACTATTAGCTGACCTTTTCCTTTAGTAGTATGAAGCAAGCATTGGGTTGCGTTTTATGACACAATTCTGTGAATATATTTAATTCACGGGCCAAAACATATGCTTAACAATAATGCAGTTACAATCGGATTCTCCCAACTTGTAACTGTTTCCTGCTACAATTTTAAAGAATAAAAAAAATAAGTAAAATACTACAACTTTCACCATAAAAGTGTTATAATGTTACCGTGATAAATCCGTTTAACGAATACATTTGTAATACATTATTTAAATATTCAAATCTCATTAACTTCGACAATTGATCTTGCAGACTATATAAAGTCGCAAAGATAATAATAATAATAACCAAACATTCTCATCCCTTTCCACCCCCAATTTTTTCAATCTCTTTCATTTTTCTGATTTTTTTTCTCATTCTTAGTTCAGCTGGCCATGCCAAGGTGATCTTTTGCTATAACTTGGCGTTCGATATACGTCTGTCCGTCGTAAACGTTTTTATTCAGAGATCTTCTCCTCTGAAACCAGTTGGTAAATTGGAACTAAACTTAGTCACAATAGTCCTTAGATGGCTTCTTTAATAATTGTACCCGGTAGGTCCGTACTTAACCCATCCAAGATGGAAGCCTGCAGGGAACATAGTTTAAACATCTGACCTTATGGAAAAGACATTCAAAGATCTTCTCAGGAACAATCAATTCAATTATAACCAAACTTAATCATAATTATCCTTACATGGTACCTTTCAAAAAAAATATTCGTCAGGACCGTGCCTCATTCAAGATTGCTGTCAGCGCAGAACATAGTTTTAGCATCGGACCCTTTGGAAAATACATTAAAATATATTGTTCTTAGAAACCCTTGGTCCAATAAGAACTTACTTAGTCACAATGGATCTAAGATGGTCCTGTCTAAAACAGGCTTCCGTCAGGTCCGTATTTCATTGAAGATGACCACCAGAAGGAATATAGTTTTAACATTTGACTTGCTGGAAAAAACATTCAAAGATCTTGTTCTTAAAAGGGACAGGTCCAATTAGCACCAAACTTAGTCACAATGGTTGTTAGATGGTCACTTCCAAAACAGATATCTGCAGGTCTGTACCTCATCGAAGATGAACGTCAGCAGGGAATACGCAATGGTAAAATGTTACAACACAATTGTCATTCAGTCTAAAATCACATGTTGGTTAGATTGAATAACAAAAATTAGCTACAACAATTTTATTGTTCATACAGAAAATATCGTTTTCATTATCTCTAGCATTTGGGTCCGTGATTTTTTATCTTCGTGTGTGTGTGTCTTCATTTTTCTCTTCTGTGCCGTACCCATGATGTATCTCTGCTTTTTTCCTTTTTTTTTTCGTTTCTGATGTTGCCATTGACCTTGGATTGTTCATTTTGGATTGACGGTTCGGTTCTCACTTACCTTATTGTACTATACGTCCAATAGTTCTATTTATTTACATCGACAGACTTAAGGGATGTCTTGAATGTGCTAATTCTAAAAAAAGGAGATAAAACTAAGAGAGGTATTAAATTCAATTCTTTTGCAAAGTTTTCAAACGAAAATTATAGAATGAAAGAGACTAAAACACATTGTTTTAGAATTAAAAAAAATATTATGTTGGTAAATTTATTAAAACTATAAATTTAGGGGGCAGTTCTTTTCAAACATGGTATGATTAGGCAACCATATCTCAAATTGTTTTTGCAAGGGGGTCTTGGAATGTTTTGCAATAAAAGCACCAAATCCCATCTCTGTACTGATTAATTCGGGCCTCAAACCCTATTTCTCTGTAATTTATGTTTACACACAAATATGCAGTGTTTTCGTAATTTTTATACTTCCACATAGTCGTCATGACATTATGATTCGCTGAGTATTGTCAGCTTATAGTCTGATTACATGTAAGCGGGTGTTTCGACTCTTATTTTTAATAAGCGGCGAGTCTCTTCAGTGGCCTCCGCTTATGTTTGCAGATTAGTTTGTTTATAATTGTATTTTACACACAATATATGTTGGACCATACACCAGTTTTTATTGCACCAATCACCATTTTAGACAAAAATAATTACAATGCAGAAGGTTTTAGACAATTACAAAATGAAACGTATTATGAACAGATAAATGTTTCCCAAATAAATGAATACACTGGGAATATAATCACACTGGTAGAAAATGCATACGAAGGGAGACAACTAGATAAAGTAACATATGATTTTCTACTTCAGAACATGAAAAGTTATAAACTTGGAAAGTTCTTCATGCTCCCGAAAATACACAAAGTTCCAGTAGAAACACTTAAGGAACTGGAAGAAAATGCACAACTAAGAAGCACATACCCCATACCGGGTACACCAATAGTGTCATTATGTGGAACACCAATGCATAATATTGGACATTTCATTGATTACATTATTTTGCCGATAGTAAAAAGGCAACACACGTACACACGTGATACTAAACATTTTATACAAAAGATAGAAAATCTTAAAGTTCCAAATGACGTAATACTCGTCATTCGATGCTTCGAACATGTACACAAATTTAGAATCATCTGAAATTCTACAAGCTGTTAAAGCAGCACTTGGAAATATCGATAGGAAAGATTATCCTATACCGATTCCAGGAAACGAAGCTATCCTAAAGCTACTGAAAATAGTGCTCGAAAACAACGAGTTCACATTCAGCGATAAAATATACCGCCAAATTATTGGTATACCAATGGGTGGCTCAGCTTCTGCCGAACTAGCAGATCTAAGAATGTACGAGATACTAGAAAACATTCTGAGAAAATTCAGACATAAAAACCATATAGTATTCTGTACAAGATACAGAGATGGTGGTTTCCTTATCTATAAAGGAACAACTGAAGAGATACACGAACTCTTCCAAATAGCTAATAATAGCCACAAACACCTTAAATTCACATATGAAATCTCAAAATTTGAGATGGTGTTTCTAGATACATTAATATATAAAGGCGATAGATTCGATCTGAATGGAACTCTTGACATGAAAACATACACTAAAAAAACTGAGACCTTTCAATATCTCGAAAGGACGAGCTCACACCCAAAAGGAGTGTTTAAAGGCTTTATAAAAGGCGAAATTATTCGTCACATACGAAATACTAACAATGAATACGAAATATGCGAACTAATCGAAGCATTCAAACAAAGGCTAACCAAAAGAGGTTATAGCTCATCAGAAATTCAAAATATTATCAATGAAACAACAACATTAAGAAGAAAAAATCTTTTACAAGATAATAAAAGATCAAAAGCTAAAAGCTTGGTGTTCGTTACAAAATACAATCCCGCTATTAAGCAACTAAAGCGGATGTT
>MJUU01013515.1:0-10387 GCA_002080025.1 Modiolus philippinarum | reverse complement strand
AAAAAAAAAAAAAAAAAAAGAAAAAAATTAAATTAATAAAATAAAGATTCTAAAATTCATGACTTTAGAACCTTCAGTATTGATGTCAAAACACCAAAATTTAGAACTGGTGTCACCTGTGATTAACAATTCATAGTATGTAATAAGGTAATCATCTGACATAACCTTACTCCATTAGTTATTTATAAATAGACACCTGTATTGATTGCAAAATAAACATGTCCTTTTCAGCAGAACATAATTAAAACTTTAAAAGGTTAATTAATAATATATTATCAAAACTAAATTGAAATGGTTCTTGTTCAAACTTCTTAACTAGAAATCAACACTTTAGCGTAATTGAAACACAACAGGAAGCCAGTTACCCTAATTTGTTAACTGGGAAATACTTGAAAATAAAGCATTTAAACTTATTTTGCTGTTATTAAAGGTTCAAGAGAATGCATATCTACTCTTTTGGATATATCAGTTTGCTTGGAGCTCAGGTACAAGTGCAAGATTTATGGCCTTCGTTGATCAGGTCCTTTATTATGTTCATTCATTTTTGTGTTTGAAGCTTACACAAGAAAATCATACTTCGTTGAGTATTTGAATTCGTGGATTGGGGACACCCACGAAAACCACGAAAATTGGTACCCCACGAATAAAAATGAATTCACAGTAAATGAATTCTGTCCAGGCACCTTTGAGAAAATAGCCGGACAAAAATCATTGGAAGAAAATAAAAGAGAAAAGCCATTACAATACTAAAAAAGCCATTGCAATTGCAAGCAAAAGCTTATGTCGCCCCTGGCAGCCAATTTGATGATTCCATCTTCTTCGCAGCATCAAAATCTACCTAGAAATCAATTTTCGTTGAAATCCGACAAATTTGAAATTTTGACGTATTTTGGCGGCCATCCTGGAAATGGATGCCAATTGGAAAAGTTTTTGGCATAAATTCCTTCCTCTCATCTTATTGAACAAAGCAGTTCCTGAGATATTGAATCCTCAATTTTTTTAGGTCTTTGACGTAAAAAGGCAGCCATTTTGGAGATGGCGGCCATTTTGAAAAAAATATTTGGTAGCACAACTTCATAAGTTGATCCAACTTTGTGCCAAGTATGAATGAATTATGTCAAGGCATATTTGAGAACTTGTGCGGACAAAAAGAGGTGGAAGAAAGAAAGAGAGTGCAATTCACTTTTTAAGGTTCTAATAAAATTGATTCTAAATGTATTTTGCGGTTGGTTTTGTGCAATTTAAAGTGACAGCTTGCATACCTTTGACCTTTACCCAGTGTGTGGAAGTTTTTAAAACAAATATTTGTCAAAATAGTGTTGCATAATAGAAAAGGGGGAGGGTATGATTCAATTTTTTTCCTTTGATTTAATTGTTAAGGTTTTCTTTGCTTTTGGGTTTATTGATTAATTAATAAATTTATTTATTTTGTTGGTCACTGGTAACGTGCCTTTGGGCAAGGAAGCGTTCAAATTGATATAAAAAAAGAAACATTTTACCACAAAAAGGTACTGATTTTAATCTTTACAGACCCTTTGGTCTAAGCGTGCAGCGCTCAGACCCTTAGGTACAAAGCGCAACATTTGCGCACAAAATGAAAGAAAAATTGAATGTGCTTTCAAATGAGCCTATCTTGAAGAAGATTCGTCGAGAAACAAAGAATTTATGAACGTTTGAAGTTTAGCAATTTTATTTGGTGATGATAAACAGAGTGCATTTTGTTTTGAGAATGTGCAACCTATCCCAAACGGAGTTTTCCCGATATTTCACTAAAATTTTAGCGAGCAGAATGACGTAAAACTGCAGTGACTGTCTAATTTTGGAAAATTCGGACGTAAAATGATGCTACGGATTGCATGAAGAGCTACTGCTAAAGATGTTTTTAATTCGTCTAAAATAGTTCCCCGAGTTCCCTTTTCTAAGAATTGCTAAAATTTTAGTTCCTGCGAAATGATGTAAAATGTCGGAAATTCTTCGATTGAGAATAGAATGCGCTTTCTCAGAACAAAATGCACAATGTTAATAATAATAACAAAGAAACGGACCAAAAACAATATGTCGTCCTGACTGCATCTGGGGCGACATAACTAGATTTGCAATTGCAAGCAATAGCTGATGTCGCCCCTGGCAGCCAAATCGATGCTTCCATCCTGTTTGCAGCGTCAAAATCTACCTGGAAATAAATTTTCGTTGAAATCGGACAACGTTGAAATTTCGACGTATTTTGGTGGCCATCTTGGAAATGGCGGCCAATTTGAATTTTTTTTTCGTAGCCTGCACTTCGCGTTATGGTGATCTAACTACCTGCAAAGTTTCATTCCATTACATCAAACCGTTTTCTCAGAATAGTCCGGACAAGAATCATTGGATGAACAATAATAATAACTAGATTTGCAATTGCAAGCAATAGCTGATATCGCCCCTGGCAGCCAATTCGATGCTCCCGTCTTGTTTGCAGCGTCAAAATCTACATAGAAATCAATTTTTGTTGAAATCGGACAATGTTAAAATATTGACGTATTTTTGCAGCTATCTTGGAAATGGCGGCCATTTTGAAAATTTTTTTCATAGCCTGCACTCCGCGTTATGGTGATCTAACTTCATGTCAAGTTTCATTTGCTTACATCAAACCGTTCTCTTCAAAATAGTCCGGACAAGAATGTGTGGAAGAACATTGATAACAAAAAATAATAATAACAAAGAATAAGAAAAAGAAGAATCAGAACAATAACAATATGTCGCCCCGATAACGTTTGGGGCGACATAATAATAATAACAAAGAATAAATGAAGAAACAATACAATAACAATATGTCGCCCCGACTACGTCTGGGGCGACATAATAATAACAAAGAATAAAAAGGAGAAACAATACAATAACAATATGTCGCCTCGACTACGTCTGGGGCGACATAATAAGAATAATAATAATCAGAAGAAACGTAGAATAACAACTTATCACCCCGACTTAGTCTGGGGTGACATAATGAGCCATCTCTTAAGCTGTCTGTAAATAGACTTAAGTCTAAAATGAGATGACTTGGTAAAAAATATGTGTTTGCACATTTCGACAAAGCTTCAAACAGTGTTGCCATTATTTGAAAGAAATACTATATCGATGTCCAACAAAACGAATTGGCCAAATCAGGCACTTTTAACCGTACAAATTGTGACGGGAATACACTCACTAAACAATATAACAAAGATACAGAAGTGGTCAAAGTTCCACCTAAGGACAACATCTTACCTACTATGTACTGGATTCCTAAGCTTCACAAACATCGTTTTATTTCAGCTTCGAGTAATTGTTCTACATCAAATTTGTCCATCAATTTAATTAGATCGTATTAATAATTTGTTCTCTCTCAGCTTTTACATATTTCGGTTTATAGATTTCCAAATGTTTTGATTTTATCTACACTGAAGAGACATAAGATGTCGAAATGCGCATACGCAGAACCTAAATTCAAGGTAACTTCGCTTTTTTGTTATTTAACCAGTGCACTTACTTGTATAAAGGAGTTAGTAATTAGATATTGTGAAAAACATATCAAAACTCTGGTGTAAATTACTTTGGGAGTGTAAAAAATTCCCTTAAAGTTTTAGATAAATTACAATCTATAAAAGATTAGTTTCATCTATTAATAGTTAAAATTTTTCTACACTTTATACTTCACTTCCATATAAATTGATTAAGCCAAATTGGGACAACTTATTAAATTACCTTTTAAATTTTCTGGTCTTCAGTTCATTTGATTTTACAAAGAGCAGGGATTTTTCTCCAATATTACTTAAAGCAACCATTGCTCCTTGACATTTGATGATATGATTAAGGCACTCAATCTCTTACTAGACAACATGTATGTTCGTTTAAGCACAAGTGTTTATAAACAGGTCATTGGAATCCCCATGGGTACTAATTGTGTACCTTTGATTGCAGATCTTTTTCTGTTTTGTTACGAACGGGATCTCATTAAAAACAATACTACAAAATGGAACTATTCAGTGATAAACTTATTTCAATTTTCAACGATAACATCGGGTACATTGACGATATTCTTACTTTTGACAATCTCCAGTTTTTAAATTATGTAGACATCATTTACCCACAAGAACTTAAACTAAATAAAGCAAACAATTATTCTAAATACTCCCCATTTCTGGATCTAAGTATCATCATTTACTCTGGTAAAATAACAACTCAAATTTATGATAAAAGGGATTCTTTTGATTTTTCTATTATAAATTTTTCTTTCCTTGACGGCGACGTTCCTTTAGCTCCATCATACGGGGTGTAGATATCTCAGCTGGTACGATTCGCACGCGTTTGTTCTATCCTTGAAGATTTTAATGAGCGTAACCTAATCTCATAATCTAAATTTTTACAAGGTTCTAGATTTCATAAATTATTTAATACTTTTAAGAAGTTTTACAGAAGATATGAACATATGATATCTAAATATGACGTGACTCGCAAACAGCTTATTACAACGGACATTTTTCATCCTCGATTTTATGGAAATGTTGTTGAAATAAGCCAGAAACTAATAAAAAATCCAGAGAAACTGGGACGTTACTTACATTCTTAACAAAATAGTGGATATCGACGGGATATTCTAAACGAATATGCTAACTTGGCTTTGGATTCCAGTGATCTTAGATTTTACACGTATACTGGGCTCTTACTAATACTGCCGATATCTACTGAAATACATAATGTCTCTTCACCAAACCCTTCAGGAAGTTTTGAGTTTGATTGTTCTTCCGTTGTACTCCTTGAGCTAGCCAGCAGTTTAACGGCGAGCACTCTTTGACCCTTCTGTCTAAATTACGTTTTGTCACATTCATTTCTTTTCAAGACAGTGGTCATAAAGTTAGTAGTCTGCCTGTATTCGGTTTTATTCGTATGTTTGTTATACTGTAGGGAAGCGGGATAGATAAAGGGTCGGTTTGGGTACCCATAAACCGGTTTAACCCTACCGATAGCTTTTGCTAGTTCCGGTACCAAGCCCAGCTATCCCGAGTTCCTATAGTTATTTATGTTTTACTGTAGTCTATTTTGTGTTTTTTGTAGTGCAGTTCTCTTGTGGGTTGTGGCTTGTGATTGTAATTTTCGGTCATTGTAGGTGTTTACTGTTATCTAGTCTTTATAATTAGTCGGAATGTTTTCCTATTAGCAACATGCATTGCCTAGTTTATATAGGAAACCACTGTCAATTTATTATTTTTTAATGGTTGTCTGATACGGGTTGGATGTTGTGGCTTTTTGGTTATCATTGATGAAAAACAAACAAGGAAATCTGTAATTTTAGAAAAAAGCGTTCTGCTAAATTTTATGCTTTGTTTTCACAAATATGTAAAAACAAGTTAAAAAGGAGAACTCCTGCCCAAATATTTTTAAGGTAGATAGACACTATTGCACTGCGCAATTCAATCGCGCGTTAGAAAAAAAGAGTCGGGTACGGGGTAATTTGATTTTCAGGCCGGAACAGTAATTGGACGGCTGTTCCTTTGTCACGTCATAATTGAATGACAGATGTGAAACGTCATATTTCGTTTACTTTGCCGCGAATTAATTCCCTTTTCCCGTAAATAATCTTTAATCCGGAAACTTTGTTAAATATCTCCGTTAAAAGCATGGTGACATATACATTTTTCTATTGTAACCAATAAATTACATCATAAACAATCTTTTAACAAAAATACATCAAATTCTAATGGATAAAAAGTTTATTTCTATTAAGCTAAAAATTGCCTCTCCATATTTCCCCCGTGCATTCTTTGTAAACTTCGGTGAAAAAATGGCTAAAAATGAGCAAACTTTGATCTCAATTCTAGAAAAAACAAGCATGGTGACCCATACTTTTTATTACATATTTTGGGTAAGTAGGATCGGTTCTTCAATTGTGTCGACTTACAACAAAATCTCATGGATATGAATATTACTGTCTATCTACCTTAAAGGGTCATTGTAAAATGTAACAATAGATATATTTATTAACTAAACTATTAGAGGAACACCTGTCCTAATTATTAAGGAAAGGTAGTCTATATTGGTCGAAATTTATAACACATTGAAACACATTCAACGATCTTCTTCTCAAAAACAACTTGTCCATTTAAAGCCGAACTTAGTAACAATGACACTGATGTCTGCATACATTCAATCCAATGTGGCCTTTAGCAGGGAACATAGTTTTACATTGGACCCTATTTATTTCTGTACGCCTGGCATGGTCCAGGTGAGCAATACGGGCTCTCGAGAATTTCTTGTTGATCTTTGCGTCTAAAAATTTACAGGTTTTTTGCAATAAATGAAAAAAAAATAATAAAATTCGCCTACCACCCTTATTTTTTCAAAAAGTTTGACGAGTAACTAGGATTTTGTTTAATGTCCTAATTTTTTTCGGAGAGCATTACAGATTCGAGTAAAAATATCTGACGAATATGTCATGTAAGCAAAATTAGGCATATTGATATCTCGATCCTTAAATCAAATCGAATTCATAAATTTGTTCCAACAGAATTGGAACTTTGTGGGAAGATATTAACTATTTGGAACTTTAATTTATTGATAACGTTTGGTAGTAGTGGTGGGGTTGTGGGTCGGATAGATGTTTGTTCTATTACAGGGCTTCAAAATATAAGTACAAACAAATGTTTGAATTATAATTTTCATGCTCTCAGGTATGCCTTCGCTGAAGCCCCAAAAAGGTCATTTCTCGTTCAGCAGAGCTGTCTGATGGTTTCCTTCCACCATGAAGTTTATTCCGAAATCATAATTTAATGCGCAAACTATAGGTAATAAACCTCGCTAAAATTTAATTTTAACAGAAATGTGACAACTATAAAGAATTTTCCTCAAAATATTTTCGCTTAAAAATCAGTTTAATTGCCTAAAATGCATTATTCATATGTATCTAGACGTATTTAAAAAAGAAAATCTGTAGATGATAACAAACTTTATTCATATGAACCGCATATCAAATAAAAAAAAATATACAATATGTGATACAACATTTCGAGGTGATTAGACTTTTTTGTAGTTGATCGGAAAAAAGGTTAACCTTTTTGTAACATTTCGAAGGCATGGTGGTATTGAGATATGATTCTCTGTTATATGTAATCATAATATAATAATGTTGTGTTTTACATTGACTATGCGAAAATAGTAGCCAGGGTGATGGACAATAGTGCACGACGGGAGTGCACTATTGTCCATCACCCTGGCTACTATTTTCCATAGTCAATGTAAAACATAACATTAATATTATTATTATACTGACTGTTGACTTTATTTTGAACCACTGAATTTGAAAATTTTTCTTTACAATTGCTTGTTTGCTATACTGTCAATCGTTACCTGTATCTGTGGTAAGTGATTCCGATGTCATTTTCCACGTGTCAATGATCTCAATACACATTTCACCATTACATNACAGGGGGCTACATGAGTTTTACATATAAAGAAAAAGAAACATTGATTGGATAGCAATGGACAGCACAAATAATAATATATGACATTATGTATCAAAATGTGTCAAATATTACACTATAAATTATTATTGATAAATTTTCCAACTGCATTAAGTATTTTTTGATTTTCAGATATAAGTAAATAAATAAACTTTTGTTCTTTGTCAAGTTGATTGAAGTTAAGAACTTCGCTTCCTATAAAATCAAATAATATTTTTCTATCATGGTGAAATTTATTACAATTTATTAAAAAATGGACTTCATCTTCTATTTCACCAGAGTTGCATTTGTTACAAAAGCGTTCATTTTTTTCAATTTTAGAAGAGCGACCTACTTCAATCATTAATTTATGTGAAGAAATACGTAGTTTACATATTGATCTTCTGTAGTCAAAATTCTTTATTTCAGATAAATAATTTTCAAAACCAAGATGTTGTTTAAGTTTAAAATATGTTCGTAACATATACAATATGTGATACAACATTTCGAGGTGATTAGACTTTTTTGTAGTTGATCGGAAAAAAGGTTAACCTTTTTGTAACAATTCGAAGGCATGGTGGTATTGAGATATGAATCTCTGTTATATGTAATCATAGACAATAATACTGATCTATGGTTTCTCGTGCACGCAAAAATACTAAAATCTGTTCCACTTGCTTAAGTTAATGGAAATCTTACTATTTCAGCTTCATTTTTACACTAATCTTAATCATAATTGGTTTGTAAAGTAAGTGAAAACCGAACCGTCAATCCAAATCGAATGACCATACATAACTGAAAAATGTTGAATTCACTGTTTTGCCATGCACAAAAAGTCTGCAGTAATGTGCATTTTCATTTTTTTCAATTTTCAATTTCACAATTTTTTATCACACAGGTGATATTTTTTAAGTGATGATCCTATTGTAGGGCGACCAAGTATCTTGATGGATTAGATGACCCAAGTTGACCTACCTTAAAATAGCAAGGTGTACTCGTTTGGGGTTAACAATTGTACTTAACGGACTTTTTTGTTTGTACACTCCGAATAGAAATTAGAAGTATAGTAACGATTTCTTTCAAATATTTCTTCTGCGTTTAATGCATGCGTATTTCAATTACATGTTGGGGTATTTTGTTGAATTATTTCATTTACGGGTATGTTTTTTTCTTGAATTAAAAAGAGTACAAGCACATGGTAAACGCCGAACTGAGACTTGTTTATCACCTGACTTCAGGTAATACCTGCCAATACCGATATTAAAATGGTCCAGTCTTGTCGATATTTGTGCGCCGAAAACAATCCCTTTAAAAGCATGGAGGATTTTAAAAAGTATGTTTTTCTTTCCATAATTATTGCAAATTATCAAATTAAAAAGTGGTTCCAGAGGTATACAATATTTTTACACAATCATGCAATCTGGTGTGAAAATATGTAATATTAAAGTCAGCAGAAGAGATTTCCTTTATCTAAACTTTAAAATACCGAAGTTGCATAACAAACAGTAGATTTTGTTTTGCTGTACACGAGTTCAAGGAGTAACCTCTCATCAGCAGCATTAGAATCAAATTATATGGAAAGCCATAATCAAAAAATAGTAAATAAATTGCACTTGTTGCAAACTGCAAACGTTTACATTATTTTGATACTGCACTTGTTGCAGTTTAATTATGAAGTTTGGAACAAGATTTGCACTTAAGATAGGAAACTTGCAAACAACTAAATACCGAAGTTAAAATTGTTGAAAACTTCATTACATTATTTTAATACTATCTTGATATACATAAATTAAAACAGGAAAACAAATTCTAGAAATTTTCAAGTATGGTAAACAATCCAAGTAGACATCATTATAATACAATATGATGTCTACAGTCACTTTTATTTTAATATGGATAATATCTTCAATGATATGGAAAAATGTACTGTTTATGCTACTTTTAGGCTATGTAAATGATACAATAATTAAACGTGTCTTCAGTTATGAATTTCATTTGTATGAGGTGTAGAAACTAGGGTAATTCGAGTTTCAGCGAGAATTGGCACCTGTTTCGTACCGAATACAAATAAATCTCAATTTTGAAGACACTTTACGCACAGTATATTGCTTTTATACTGCAAACTTAAAATATGTGTAGCTTTATTTTAAATGGCTTCAAAATTATTTAAATATAAAATGAAAAACAATTCCCCAAATGGAGCCTCGCTTTTTCTCTCAGTAGGATAGTAGTAATCTGTTTTCTGCTGAGAAGGTGAAATTAACACATTGAAAATAGATCACAATGAAATGTGAATAAAATTGCTTGTTTATTGAATTATAATTATATCTTAAAAATGACTGAATTAATTTCAAATTTTTTTTTCAACCGATTTATTTAACAAACTGTGTAAAATAGAAATATGGAGTGAGTGTTGTCGTCATACAATAAAAAAAAATTAATACACAGAAAACTGTCATCTTGGCCTTCAAGGCATGGCTTAAACGCTTTATACGTATGCTTCATCTTTATACGTACCCCTTTATACATGCTAAAAATAGCCTAATTGCAGTATAAATGATCAAAATAGTCCCATCCTGAGTACTGCTCAGTAGCTATAAACTGTACGGTTTGTCCTAATCTGCTCATGTTACGTATTAATATACTACTCAACAAAAGAAACGATACACAGTTAATTTTGTTAATATTTTTATATTTTGCAACTTAAAGTTATTATTTTAGTGTATTTATGTATTCAACACCAAAACGCATTTGTTTATTCCATTTTTAAATCAACTTCGGAACGGATACATCGAAAATCCGGAATGGTAGTTTTTCGCCCGATGATCGAGTTCGCCGCTAACTCATGGATGATTTCAATTGCTTGATGTCAATTATTAGAACACTTCATCAGGTTAACAATTTGCCATCTTAAAAAGTGGAAAACAATGTCT